>PVIY010063565.1:0-10435 GCA_004026745.1 Myrmecophaga tridactyla | reverse complement strand
TGTGTTTCTTCCCCTGATCTTCAAGATACTCAGTAGATTTCACTAGACAAATTTGAATTCTGTTGCAATATGAAGCAAAATATGAAGAAATTTGACAATATATTAGGAAACCTGCATTCAAAAAAACACTACTAACAAAGTCTAAAGAATAATGTCACTACAAGAAAAATCATGACAATCAAAGGAATTTTGCTTGCTAAGGAACTGTCAAAGTCTACCAGAAATAAAGGTAATGATTTGAAGAAGTTGTTCACAGGAAAATAAATCACTTACAAATAAATGGTATTTAAATAATGCAAATATTCTCACTCATGATTAAGGAAATACACATAAAACATACAGAGCTATTCAAATTTTAGACAGTTAATGTTGACAAGCTCGAGTAATATACAGAGTTGGGAAAATGTTGGGGAAATGTGGGGAAATTCCTTTCTCAGGAAATTTTGGAATTTAAAGTGGAATACTATCTATGAAAAGCACTTAATAACAATCAGTATCTAAAATACCCAATACTTTGACACTGTGTACATTATTTTTAAAAAAAAAGCACCTGTCTTCATAAAATTTAAAATCATATGTCTTCATCCATTTATTCTGCATCTAAGAATATGTCTTGAATTTATTAAAGGCCAATATGTAAATATTCCTACTCAAGATCTTCATTTTAGCATTGTTTGCTATAGATAATTGGAAACAATGTATATATTTATAGCTATAGAATGACTTCATAAAATATGATATCTCTATGAACTGAAAATAATCAATTACTAAATAAGTACATGTACATACATTTTCCTGAATTATATCAAAAATATGATATTAATTCAGACAAGCATGCTAGAAAATATTGCACATATCCACAATGTTTTTCAAACATGATATTGTATGGAATAGGAAATAGAGTGCCTTCCCTGCATAAAGTAGGCTACTATTTCATAAACTGTTTAACTTACATTTTTGTCAGTGTTTACATGACTACAATGGGTCACAAGGTACAATTTAGTTATTACTGTAGATCTTGATCAAAGAGCATGAATTAAATTATCCCAAGATTCAAGTTTCCTGGAAGAGGGAGATTTTAGTTTATGCACAAAGCATTTTTAGTCTTGAATATTAAAGCGCTCTAAATTTCTAAATGGTGAGTTTAAAATTAAAAATGGCTATACTGTCAAGTAGTTAGGAAATGAGATCAATAAGTTCAGAGAAAAGAAGGAGTATGAGAACGTCCAAGTTTTACCTGTCACCAACTTATGGTTAACCAAACCCCCTAATTTGATGTCTGATAATACCCTTTTCAATGTTGATTAAAAAAATTAAAGTGTACCTCAGATCTCATTATATTCTCTAAAATTTGTTCAGTATATATTAGAAATCTGCATGAAACATCTAACTTATCGCTTCTCAAACTCTTTTTCTAATAAACTTCTTAGCATCTTGACAACTCTATCCTTTGTTCGCACACATAAAATCTGACTTCAGTTGTTTCACTTTGTAAAAAGGTTTCTTATCTCCATGACCCTTATGCTATTCTCTTTACCAATAATTTTAACTTGACTTTCATTTCTCTAGAAATACATATTTAAAATTACTCTCAATAATCCCAGTGTACTCTACAAACTTTTATTGCCATTTCTGCCCCTGTACCATGGCATTCAGCATATTATGGATATTCCTTACTTTCCTTTTTCATTCTATTGAGACCCTTAAGAGAAGTGAGCTTAGCATTGTCAGCTTAGATCTTTTTTCAAAATTCAACACTGTTCTGGACACAGAAGATATGGCTGTAATTTGACTTTGTTACAGGAACTTATAATCACTCCA
Organism: Myrmecophaga tridactyla; assembly: GCA_004026745.1. Classification (NCBI taxonomy): domain Eukaryota; kingdom Metazoa; phylum Chordata; class Mammalia; order Pilosa; family Myrmecophagidae; genus Myrmecophaga; species Myrmecophaga tridactyla. Next base: position 8,614 of record PVIY010063565.1, on the reverse strand, counting down.
GTTGCTGGACTCTTGGGGCTATAGCTTTCTATAGTGAACTACATCAGAGAAGTTAGATTTGGGTATTGCTGATGTTAAATGATTTATTGCATGCCTAAAAAATAAATAAGTCATAATTTTCTGACAAACTACCATATCATATAGGTTATTTGTCATAGTATTCACATCTTTCCAGTCCTTTGCAGCTAATAAATCAGATACCCCTCTTCATTCTTAGTACAGCTTCTCCACTTCAGAAAATAAAACAGCTTATTGTTACTTTAATTCCAATGATGTCTTATCACTGCCCCTTTATCAACAACCTTTTCTTAACTGATCAGATCAAGTTCAACTCTCACTTCTGCATGACAATTCTTAAATGTTCATTTTTTTAAATAAACTCCAATCCCAACATGCAAATATACATGTATATTATTTTATTTTTTATTTTCAACTCTTAGATATCATTTTGCACTGATAAAGATATCCATTTGATGTGATTAAAAATATGAGTATGATATTATGTGTGTCATTGTGTACATTTATGTTTTGGTGTGTCTGTCATTAACTATAAACTTTCAAGAACAAAGTGGGTTTTCCTAATTTCCTGTTTGTGTATTTCTTTGGTTTATGCCATATGGCTTTGCTATTTAACAAACCAACTGACAAGTGCAGAACTTTTTTTGAAAATCTATATCCTGAAGTCTACTTACCATTTTCACTTGTCTGTTTCTAGGTGCCATTAAAATTTAGGGGGCAGGAGATCAAGATTGAGTGGGAGGACCTCAGTCTGTTAATGGATATCTTCTCTCCTCCTGGGTTTAAGCAGGTGCTCCAGCCAGGTACAGCTCCAGATGGGATAAGGAATGATGGTGTTTCTTTTGATTGTGTCCATTTCCTCTCTATATCAAATGGAACATGGTGCTTGTGAAGAAGGATTTATGGCAATGACAGAATGGATGCAGCTCTCCGGAGGAGATATCACAGAGGAATACTGATGGTGATCTGACTTCATCTACAGTCCTAGTCCCTGTGGGAATTTCTACTCACAGGGATCATTAGCATGTCCCTGAGGCATGAATCAGTGATGCTTCCCTTCAAACTCTACAGTATATCATAGGGCCAGACAGAAAATGAGGACCATGAGAATTTGTTCTATTGATGTAAAATGGATTTACTACTTCATGAAGGTAAAATCTGTACACTATTCTAAGAATACAAAAATACCGATGGGCAGTTATTCCCCTGTCTTATTCCTAAGCATTGTTAGATGGCTACAAAATAACTGTGACATAGTTCTATCCAAATGAAACAGGATCATGTTGTTTTTAATCTGTAAAATGACTGAAAATAGGGCAAAAGTAATCTGACATTTTTTGCTAATATTTTTTTGTTTGAAATGGAAAGAACCCATTGCTTTAGGCAGTGGAAGAATTTCATAGGTGCATTGATTAATAGAACATTTTATTGTTAAGTATTGGAGCTGGCAGGGTAAACTATTTTGTTTCATTTCTTTGGGAAAGGAGGGCATCAGTATCCATGAATGACACTTCTGTACTTGTGCACGTCCCTTCATCTGACATGTACAGTAATGTTACTTTCTCTATTAATGTGATGGCTTGGATCATGGATCTGCTTTCCTTCCTTTGGTTTTAAAACCCAACAATGGAATATTGAACATTTAACATAAATCTCTTTATCAAATAGATTGAGTATGTGCAAGCTTGCTGTTTATGCTCTTGTCAGAGAAATATTAGAATAATTTGAGTCACTCAATAAAAAAATACCCAAATGGTTATTCTGATATCTTTGGGTTGATATAATCACAGATTCGGAATGTATTCCATATGGGTGAGCATTAAAGTTTATAGCATATGTATTCTATATGCATGCAAATCACCTGAATCCTCCTCCCCTCTCTGTATATTAGAAGAGCAGATACATTGAGGGCCCAAGAAGCACACATGAAGTGTATATAGAGGAATTGGTTCTCAGAGAGCAGAGGATTTAATAAAATTCCGGGGCTCCAAATTACTCTTCCCATTGGGACCCTAGTAATAGAAATCACTACTCTAAATTTGCTGAGTTCCTTCTGCCTGTTAATGAGATTATTTTACTTTCCACTCCCAATTAGCTGCACATATCACTCTACCCCAACTTCCCTTCAGTCAGGACTTTCCTATCATGCCACAATAATTAATGTATTAAGTTGATTCACACAACAAATCAATCACCTGTTTTTTATGGCGGGGGTGATGGCAACACATTATATTAGGTGTTTGAGTACATCTTCCAGTCTTCTGCTAAAATATAGACATAGTTGTGGAAGGCTATAGTTCAGGAAAATGTAGAGTCTAAAGTTGGGACTTGATTGTTCAACTATCCTTTATAGGTAGATATTGGCTTAAGGATATGCTTAAAAGGGGAAAAAATGAACATAATGATTTGGGCTGAAAAAACAATGTATAATAAAAGAGAGAGGCTGCTTGAGAGAGGAGTATATAATACTGGGTGTAATAAGAAGGAAAGCAGAGCCACGATACAAGACATCACGTTAATAGAGAAGGCAGCATTATTGTACATGTCAGATGAAGGGGGTGCACAAGCACAGAAATGTCATTTTAAAACTAAAGTGATATGGCCTCCATAAATTTACAGAAATTTCCTTAAACTCCAAAGAAGTGCAATGTTTTCAGAAATGGAATATGGAGTTGCAACAATGCCTAATTCAAAGGTGTCACTGTGATGTTATTGGTAATTCAGATTATAGTGGCACCTAGGACTACACTTACATATGCCACATTATTTTGTCACTGGACTCCACCATCTTCACAAACAAGGCCTTCTACTAAAATTTTCCTATGTATAAAAATTTATTTTCTCCATTTAAAACTTCACATTTACATTTATTAGTTAGTGCATGCTAGTGATGAGTAACAATAATTACAATAATGGTATTTCCTCAATACTTAAAATCCAAATATGGATTTCAGATCTATCTGAAAAACAAATATGTTTTCAGATCTATCATTTAATTCTTCCCTCCAGGTGGTCAATCACTTATTCATTTAACACAAAGGCATTGAGTGACAACCATACACAAAATGTTGTTTAGGTGCCTTGTGATATGTCAATGAACAAACAAAAAAATATTCCTGCACTCATGGTGCTTATATTCTACTAAGAAAAGGCACAAAAACACTCTAACAATGAAAGAAGTAAATAATAACATATTAGGAGTTGATAAGTACTCTACAAAAAATAACAAACTCCAGTGAACCCAATGAAAGGCTTTGAAAGATGGACTCTGGGGCAGGCTAAATGAGACTCCTCACTGAGAAGCAGGAATTTGAGCTGGAGGAAAGGGAAGGACTCAAGGGATCTCTGGGATGAGAGAAATCCAGGCAAAGGGCATAGCTGGAGGATAGGCCCTGTGTTGGAGGTGACTGAGATTGTGTAGACCAAGCCAGAAAGCTAAGCTTGTCAGAGCAGAATAGAAAGAGAAGGTAGTGGAGGCAGACAGAATCACAGGAGGAACTGGGGTCCACATTATCTAATGTATTAGAGTTCCTTATGAACATGTTGGCTTTAACTCTAATTTGAACATGACGTAACTGTAGGATAATGTCCCAGGTAAGTAGCATGACTGACTTATGTGTTAAAAGAATCAGTTCAGATCCTATGTTGAGAATGCATAGAGAGGTGCAAGAATTGAGTCAGGAGGATTGCTGGGAAAATAATTAGCAGTCCAGTGGGAGAGGAGGCTGCTCAGACCAGGGCTAAAGCCACAGAATGGTAAGGACTGGCTGAACTCTAGATACATGTGGAAAGAAAAGCCAGCAAGATTTTCTTGTGGAATTGGTGCAATCTGGTGAAATGAAGAGAAGAGTCAACCACAAATTTGGCCTCAGTAATTGAAAACATGGAGTTGTCATGTACTTAGATGGGAACATGTAGAACTGTTTTGGCAGGAGTGGGAAATAGGGAGAAATTTAGGGTTAAGCTTTAGATATCCTGATTTTAGAATATCTACTTTGATGCCAAGGCAGTTAAATATGTGAGTCTAGCATTCCAGAGAAAGACTAAAGGAAGAGGGAAAGGAAAAGTCAGGAAATGGGTATGGATTTAGAAAAGTTTGCTGATAATGAACAAGAATTCAAGGGTTAACAGTGGAAGAATTTTAGGAGTTGGGAAAGGAAAGAGAAGGGATTATAATAGTAGATGCAGAAAGCTTTGTGAAATTTAGACTGTAAGAGATAAAGGAAGAGATTAGTGACTGACATAAATGGTGATAAAATGCATAATGAGATGATGGGATTCAAAGACATAATGGAAATCAGGCTGTTAGTTTAGATGGTATGTTAGTTTGCAAGCTGCTGGAATGCAATATACCAGAACTAGAATGGCTTTTAAAAAGAGGAATTTAATAAGTTATAAGTTTACAGTTCTAAGCCTATTAAAATGCCCAACTAAGGCCTCCAGGGAATGGTACCTTAATTCAGTGAAGGTCAGTGGGTACAGAACACCTCTGCCAGTTGGGAAGTCATGTGCTGGCATCTGTTAGTACTTGCTCCTGGGCTCCATTGCTTTCAGCCTCTATTTCTCTGGAGGTTCCTCACTTTGCTTCTCCAGGGCCAGCTTCAATCTCCTGGCTTCCCTTCACTCTCTCAAAGTTCTGGCTTGCTTAACATCACATGGTAATATCTGCTGGGCTCTACACCTCTCAAAATATCTGTGTCTCAGTTCCTTAAGTGCTGGCATCTGTGCCAGTTCTGCTCTGAAATTTCAGTTTGCTCTGTCATTTCTGAGGCTTCTGTCATTTCTGGGTCTCTCTAAAATATTTCCTCTTTTAAAGGATTCCAGTAAATTAACTAAGACCCATGTGGAGTAAGTGGAGTCACATCTCTATGGAGATAATCTAATAAACAATTATGTGACCTACTATGTTGAATTAGGGTTAAAAGAAAGGGCTACCTCTACAAGATTGAATCAGGATTAAAGAAAAGCTTTTCTTGGGAACATAATACTTTCAAACAAACACAGGTGGTACAGAGAAATCCTTATTCACCACACGTAAAGGGTAGAAGATGTGCAGGTTATTCTACTTCTTGCATAGCAGGCTCCTTTGCTTCTAGTGAATGGATAGAGGCCCCAAGGAGGTATTCTCACACCCAGTGTGCTGCTTCACTTCTGATTCCATGGAGAAGGGTTTGTTGGTCTAAGGCTCTTCTCTGTTCTCTGCTGTTCTCTACCTGACTCCTGTGTATCCTTCCACCAAAGCCAGATTTCATACTAATTTACCAGCCCCAGCTATAACCCTGATGATGGAGGTTTGAACTGAGATCCAGTGCATGACACTCATCCTTACCCTGATCATGAATAGAAGAGAACTGGGATACGTTTATTCTATAAAATACCAACAAAAACAATCAAACCACTGTTGAAAATTGCCAGATTAAGAGGCAGAGAGGGGAATTGTTTGCTCATGATAAGACAATTAAAATGTCTAGAAAGAAAACTATGATAATAATATGGTTGGAAGGTAAATGAAACATGCTAATCAAAGAAAGCTCCTTGGAATGGAAAAACAAAACCTTGACCTAAGTTTCAAATTAAAGATGATGAATAAAGTTTTGGATAAATTATTATCAGGATGATTGACTAGCATTGCCAGTAACTAATATTTGTCTAGCATGTAGGGGAGTTGGAGTCCTCAGTTATTTACTCTGCATAGATAAAAGAGAAAGTCAAAGTGAATTTAGGCTTCAATGACATTAAATCTTTTGTTGGAAAGCTGCAGAATAAAATTTAAAAATAAGTACAATATTGTCATCATTTCATCATCATCTTTAAATTGTATTTAGTGAAACTGAATTTAAATCAGTCACATCAATTATGACATAAATATTTTGTCAGCTCTGCGAGACATGTATCATTGTTCCACATAAAGAAACTTTAACAAGTATCTTAGATTGAAAGAGATTTTGTTTGCTAGAATTCTGTCTTTTTGTAAATTGTTTGATGAAAATAATTCAGAAATCAAAATTCTGTGAAATTTCTAAAATAAAAAATTCAATATAAAGGCAAAATTACGATCACAGAAAGGTAATGTCTTGGAATCAGTGATATTAGATTGAGAGGAATGAATTCCATAATCAACAAAAGTCAGTCCCAGAATAAAGAGGATTTAAAAGTAATTAAATAAAGTGATAGGAAATTTGAATGTACAAAGGAAATATTCTGAACATATTAACACTGAAGAAATGGAAGTTTCAAAACGTAAGAAGTAAGGAACAGGAAAGAGGAAGGGATGTAGCTAGAGAGAGAGGGAGATGAAGGAGAAGTAAGATGAAGAAGATCAGGAGAAGGACAAGAAGGAGGAGCAGTAGAATGGAGAAAGAGGGTGCTTGAAGAAGGGGGCAAGAAGGAGAAATCATGAAGGAGGAGAAACTATTATGAATGTGATGCTGGTACAATGTAGTGGACAGAGAGGAGAATTGGAACCAGTGTAAATACTTGGTTGTACTAAACCAATTCAAGAATTGCCACTTCTAATTCTTAATGCATAAAAGACTTGGAGTTAGAAGACATTGAAAAGAATGAGATGTTACAGTGGATGCATGGAAATCTTTGTTTAATGCAAGGTCCATTATTGTGAAGAAAGTTTCATTAAAAAATTTGTGGAAAAAGAGTTTGATATAACTGTTTCATTTCTAAAATTATTATACTCCACAATACAACTCCAATTACAAATATTTATATATTCTCTCTTGTCGGTATGGGGGAATTATTATATGAGCAATAGTACTAAATTACATGGGGGCATCCTTTGAGGCATAGCATAATTGTATCCTCTTCTGTAACCCAAGAGCCATTCCTTGGCATAAGGTGTATCTTGGGCACAGAATTTTAGAAATAAAAGTCTCTAAAATAAGAAATAGGGTCAAATTGACCTCTAGATGCCCAATTCTCCAAATCTGTTTGCATCATAGATGGTAGCATAATAGAAGTCATGTCACAGATGAAAAAATAAGGTCAGAGAATACCAGAGAACAGTTGGTTGAATCTGTAGATATAAGACCCATTTGTGATGTTATGAAAGGAAATTTCACCAGCTGCATAGTCCAAGAAAATCCCAATGCAGCAAGGTTGTCCCAGCTGTGGGACAGAAATAGATCCTTAGGCAAGTACTATATATTCATTAATTTTCAGTAGCCACATGGTCCAGACTTCATTCTTAGTAGATGGTTTGGTTTCCCCCTTTCTTGGCACTGTGATTTCACAGACACCTAACCCAAACTCTGACATTTCTCCCACCAAGACCTCCCACTAATGCCTCCCTGATGAGACATTCTGCAAACCCAGGGTGCAGGGTCATGTGCCAAAGCACTCAGAATTGCGTGGACATCCCTCCACAGTTCTCTATCTTTCATATTGTGCATGTCAGCAGTCAAGAGGAGGCTAGGATGAGCCATGGCAGGATCCAGTTTTACATCAATTGAGGAAAGAATTTTTTGGGACATCTGAAAAAACTGAAAAAAATGGTAAAAACACAGGAAGCTGTGATGGTGAGGATTATGGTCTCATAGGTTCTCATTCATCTCTCCTCAAGAAAGCAAAATAATGATTTTACCTTGTAGTTCCCCGAGGATAATCATTATTATTTCCTGATGTATTCCCCTGCAATCTCTGCATTTCCCATCATCCAGGACTTAATATGCCACAAGAAAATCAACCACTCTGATGATGCAACAAATGAAGTTCATAACCATTTACATTCCTTTCATCTATACACAAAACACTTGTGTGCACTTTGGAGGATCTTTTACATTTAAAATTAGTGCAGTTTTTTTTTCTCAAGGTACGTATTAATGAAGAATGGATGATAAAGAAAGGTGGATTTGGCAGATTGAATTATGTGTCACAGAAAAAAGAATTTGTTCTTAATCTTAATTGTATTACTGGAAGACTTATAGAGAAAACTACAGAGGAAAAAGTCATGGAGAAGAATAGGAAGTCAGAAATCAATGGAACACAGCAGAGAAAGGAAAGGACATAGCCATGTGCATTGTCACATGACAAGAAAGCCAAGGAATATGAAGATGTGGGCAACCTGACCTAGAACACCATGGTCTTTGGGGAAAAAAACTGTGCCTTGCTGACACCTCAAAACCATAAGCCAAAAAATTCCTGTCTGTGATGAAATAAAACCTATGGGAAAATCTCATTAATGGAAAATCCACTACTTTCAAAGTTATGCCACTCTGGTTGGCAGAATTCTGGTATGGCATCTATATCTTCTACACTCTGGTGTTATTCCACTGATTTTGTTATATTATATAGCAGAAAGAAGATGTGCTGGTTTGAAAGGAAGTGTGCCCCCTAAGAAAAGCCATGTTTTAATATAAATCCAATTTCTTAAAGGTAGAATAATCTTTATTCAATACTGTATATTTGAAACTGTAATGAGATCATCTCCCTGGTTGATGTGATTTAGTCAAGAGTGGTTGTTAAACTGGATTAAGGGACGACATGTCTCCACCCATTTGAGTTGATCTTGATTGGTTTATTGGAGTCCTATAAAAGAGGAAATATTTTGGAGAATTAGAGATTCAGAGACAGTGACATTACGAAG
>PVIY010063564.1:0-10461 GCA_004026745.1 Myrmecophaga tridactyla | reverse complement strand
GAGGACGGAGGAACGTGGACACGGGCCATGGCAGTTTGGACAAGTTGAGGTACAACATGTAGTTTGAGTCTGTGCTCTTCCTTAGCCCAGCCCACCTCAGGGTGCTCCAGTTCTCCAAGGGGAAGGTAGGAAGGGAAGAATTAAGTGATTAAGGACCTAGAGGCTGTGATGTGGTAAATTACCTAGAAGGGCTCTTCCCTAGGAGCACATGGATCTCTTCTGCCCTCCGGAGGGGAGAAGGCACTGGTGGCAGAGGCTCAAAAACATCTGCGCTGGGTACTGGGGAGTCACGGGAAGTAGGCAGCAGCGTGGAAACGGACGTGGGAACAGCAGAGAAGACGGCCAGGAGAGGAGGGAACATCACCTAGGCGGTTCCGACAGCCCAATTATTTGTGAGACTTCTCAAGGGACCTAGGAAGACATAGTTGCCGAGGAAATTGGAATTCCCACATATCAAGCATGTGGGGGCTCTGAATATTGGATTTGGGGATATTATTATAAATATAAAAATTTTTGGTTTTTTTGAAGGGGAGGCCAGAAGATACACAGGTTATTTCAAGAATAAGCCCTGTCCGACTTACTTCATTTCCTTTCTACTTTTCTTGAAATAGTTATTAGATTAATACAGAAGAGAATACATTGTCTTAGTATATCTTAGTTTAAAGAAGTTATTCAAGCTAATTTTGCATCCTTTTCCTTAAGGTAGAGCGTTGAAGAGATAGGTAGCTGGTTAAACATTCTTTGCCCAAAACTATTAGTTAATGATTTATAATATAAATTACAGTTTATAATATAAATTTCTGCTAAATGTGCTACTGAATGCTGCCTTTATCTCTCTCCCATTCTTCTCAATTTTTATTATGTAACTGAAGATGTATTTGTCTTTTTTTGGTACCACCCTCAACCACTAGCCTAATTATGTTATTTATATTTTAAACATCCAGAAATCCATTCCAGACTCCAAATGTCTAAGAAATAATCATCCCAAATGCCGTTACCTGTTTTCTTTCCTACTCCTAGTCCAGCCGAAAGTGCACGTCTCCCCCTCCAAGAAAGAGTCCCTGCAGCACCGCAACACGCTTGTCTGCCATGTGACAGATTTCTATCCAGGCAGCATAGAAATCCAGTGGTTCCGCAATGGACAGGAGGAAACCACTGGGGTTGTGGCCACCGACCTGATCCATAATGGAGACTGGACCTTCCAGATCCTGGTGATGCTGGAGATTACGCCCCAGCAGGGAGACGTCTACACCTGCCAAGTGAAGCACGCCAGCCTGGACAGGCCTGTCACCGTGGAGTGGAGTGAGTTACCCTCCCCCCCCCCACGACCCTGCTAGACCCCACATTCTGAAGAGGAAAGGACACTGACTCCGGGCACCTTCACTCTGTCTTCTGGGTCTATATGCTTGGGTCATGTCTACCCCATCTTCCTCCTATACAGACCCCTGACAACAGAGACTTATCTATCCCTGCCTGGCCTAGAGGACCCTTAGGACTCACAGTTTTTTGCCCTTCTCAGAAAATCTAGGGCCCGGAGGGAACTGAGACACCTTCCTGAATGGCCCTCAGACATGGAAACAGTTCTCTTCCTTCAGTATTGTGGCCTACCTGCAGTTATTGTGAGAGGCAGTAACCAGAACCAGTAACCGTCTCTCTGATACATCACTACCCAAAGCTCCAGAACTTGGGAAGTCCTTTCCAAATGTACCCCTTATTCAAAGTGTATCCCTCCCACTCTCCTCCCTCTAGCATTCTACATTGGGCTCCTTCAGGGCCTCAGCCAGGACCTGAGAGGGTGTGGCAGGTGGGGTGAGACTGACCCTGGGGTCTGTTTTTTCAGAGGCACAGTCTGATTCTGCCCAAAACAAGATGCTGACTGGAGTCGGGGGGTTTGTGCTGGGGCTCATCACCCTGGGAGTGGGCATCTTCATGCATAAGAGGAGCAAGAAAGGTGAGAAATGGAGGTGGGGGCAGCTGAGACTTGCCTTTCCCCGTGATAAAGGTCTAAGCTGGAAGAGTAACCGTAGAGAGCTCTGAAGAACAAATAAATCAGATGGTTGAACAGCTGAGCTGGCCAGTACGGGACAAGGAATCCCCAGGCTGGGATCTTATGCCACTCAGAAACATAAGCTGTCCAATAGCTCAGATTAACGCAGGGGGTTCTGGTACTGATGGGTCCGTCTACAACCAGCCCCTACCTTAATTCCCAATGACAGCATCAGGACAATGGCCAAATGGGATGGGAATATTTATCTGAGCCTCTAAGGTGTTTTTAATGACTGAATATATCTCCTCCCCTCTTTTTGTTTTAGTTCAACGAGGATCTCTATAAACAGGTAATATTTCTGCCTCATTTTCCTTGGTGGAGGAGGGGGTGGCAGACAGATGTCTCTCTTTTCATGGCACTATAACTCTGAGACACCTACTAGGAAGAAAATCTTGGGATCTAAACTTCTCTTTCACCCTCAGCCTTTGAGTGAGTGTAGGAAAAGAGCAATTCTTGGCTCCATTTATGAAGGAAGTCTAGAAAAACTGCTTTTCATCAGGGCCAAGACAGTCTCTCACCATATATTTACTCTCCTGGGACTTAGAGGAAGAAATGCCAACAAACTGGCATAACATTTTCGTTTTCTCCCACAGATTCCTGATCTGACCTGAAAGACTATATGTGCCTTGGAACAAGTATTTCTCTGTTGCTTTAGTGCCAGAAGGCTTGAGTCAGACCCTCAGCTTTGCTAGAAGCTGCCCAGTAACTACTCTGAAACCATTTTCTGTAGTTCTGTTCTTTGATTTAGTGCACAGCTTCTCTTATGGAGCAGCTAACCAAGTTCCCTTCTCCTTAGCTCCATAAATAATCAAAATCTAACATGATTGTCTGCTTCTTTTGAGAATATGTACCAAGGCATCTCATCCATTTGTGGGGGGTCAGGGGGGTGCCTGGTCCGGGAATCAAACCCAGGTCATCCGCATGGCAAGCGAGTACTGTACCACTGAACCAGCCGTGCATGCCTGCCATTGCTTTTTGCTTGAGGGTTTTGGTAAACAGTAGGAGTTAATGAAGAAGCTCATTGTTGTTAATACTAGATAAGATGAAAGTCACAAAAATAGTGATAACCTAATTATTGGATAAGGAAAACAGCTGGAAGTGGACCTCTTCCAAATTAGTTGTATTTCATTCTACTGCCTCATGCTCATGTTTGGCACCGTCATCCATGTAGGTCTGGAACCACCATTCTTAGTTACTCATGGATGAGATCTGTAATCTGAGATTACAGACCCATATTCACATATGCAGGTTCAACATATCCTTAATTGAAGGCATGGTATACTGCTTTCCCAGTAATCAAATTAAATCAGAATTAAAAATGAGAAATATAATGTAATAAACTTTAAATTCTTTCTTTGTCTACCATGATAAATAGTTCTTAACCAAACCTGGCTTAGTCTTTTTAATGCATCAGGTTATAGAGGACACAGACTTATAAATCTGTTCATCAGACCACACCAGATCTCCTGTTTTAGTCACACAGTGAGAAATGCATCACCAATACTTAAAGAGACTCAAAACAATTGATGTAGCACTGTTTCTCAAACATCAGCTTTCTTTCACAATCCAAAATGATTATGAGCTTTGTGTATCATATTAAATTATCTTTAAATTCAAGATAGAGGTCTTGTTTAATCTAAGCATTCCTCTTCGATAATAGAGAAGATTATCTCCTAACTCACATACCAAGCACTCCACAGCTCTCTGGCACATTGAGTTGGTGACTTCTCTCTCCCTGGCTTTTTCTAAGCAGGTCCTGAGTCTTGACTGCTCTGGGCACCTGCCCCCAGTCAGTTCCCATGAGCTGCTCTGCTCCTTTCATAGCTCACCTCCCAAAGTATATCCTGCATCTGCAAACTGGTTTCTCTCATTTCAAAGAGAGGTTGAGGGGAAAAGGTGCAAAGTTGGGTTTCACTGGCACAGATGTATTGCTTGGTTCTGCAGAAAGGATGAACTTATTAAGTGAGGGAATCTGGAAGAGAAGTCACAGAAATGGAGAATCAACCATTTCTATATAATCTGTTAAATGCAGAACATGCAATATCTCATTTAATTCTCATAACCCAGAGATGAGGACACAATTTTATTTTCTTTTTTAAAATGTGAAAACTGAACCTTTGTGAGGTCACATGGCTCTCGCAAGGCAGAACCACAAATAAAATTTAAATCTTACTGACTCTAAAACCCGTGCTCTTCCCATGACTCAAACTGAGTTAATTGATTAGAGAAATATGACTCTTATAAAGTTAAGACACTGTTAGCCCTGATCAGCTTTGTTTTCTCTAAAAACATAAATGGACATTATTCCACCTTGTTTTGTTTAGTAATTTCAGTTAATGAGGTGACTTGGACAGTATACAGTAAATAGATGAGGATTCTTGATCTCTTTCTTGTTTCCTTGAGAAACCTATTTAGTGGCATAGTAATATGATCAGAATGCAGCCATTCAAAGGAGAGGAATCATGGACATTCTGAAAAGCCTTTAAATCTAGACCAATGTTAAATCCCCAGATCCAGAGTAGATAAATCTCTCTCTGAGAGAGTCCAAGCACCGAGTATTTGAAACCATATCCAACCAAAGCCTTCTCCAACCATTCTTCTCCCCCTCTTCCCTCTGTGACAGGCTAAGGAAATTCCCAGGGAAGAGTAACATTCCCTGGGTCCTATCTCCTGGTGGGGTCAGAAATTCCAGTCCCTGTGCCCACATTACAGGTCCAAGCTTACAGGCTAGGGGACTGAGGGTCTAACTAAGGAGATCTGGAATAGGCCTTAGAGTTGCAGAATGAAGGTATCAGACACGTCATGTCTGACATACACAGGTATTAATTAGTCTCCTGGATTTCTCAGGAAGGATGCACTTACAGGGGGAGCCAAGAGGAGACCAGGGCATGGAGACCAGCCAGTGTGGGGTTGCTTTTGAATATTGATTGAGTACTTCCTATGCATTAGGACTTTTTCTGGGTGCTAGGTATGGTAGGATCATAAAGACAGGCAGGAACTAAAGAGATGGTTGGGTTCTTCAGATATTGGCATTGAAGAGCACAAAGTTTCCAAGGAAAGCCAGTACTTGAGCTTTGAAAGAGACCTGAAGCTGGGTTGTCTCCTATGTCCTCGTCTGTCACAGAAAAGTTGTCACCTACAGGACAAACACGGTGGTTTAAGACTCCAATTTTAGCACTGCATCCTCCATCCCTTTACCTGCTCCCTTCATTTTCTGTCCCTTGTAGTCATCTAGGAAGAAGGCAGTCTTCCCAGCAAATGTTGTTGCCCAATGAGAGGCAGTGAGAAGTCAAGAGGTACCTTACAGGATGTCATCCAATTCTCTACCTTCCCACATGCTCTGGGCCTCTGAGACAGTAAGGCCCAACAATGTATGACGAAGGTTCCAAGAGGTAGAAATTTGGCACACTCCAGTAGGGCTCCAGTAACCTTTTAATTCCAAGCTCAGTAGATACTTCTCTTACTTGACACGTGGTGAACATATGACGCTGTTAAATACTTCCTCCTTCCTGAAATTTCTGCTCCTTTGGCTTCTGTTATAACATTCTCCAAATTCTCCTGTCCTTCTGCTACCTGAAAGTTTCTTTGAACACCTCTCTTTCTATGCCTTTTTTTATAGTAAGAATGGGGTAAGCTATGCTGATGTAACAACCCCAAAATTTAGATTTTGTTTATGCTGCATGAGGGAGTTCTGCAAATCACAGCCACTCAGGAACCAAGATACCCAAAGCATCATCTGACACCTGCTCCCATAATCTGCCCTGCTGAGTGAGGTGCAATCTACACTGGCTCTTAAAGATCTTGCTGGAAAAACACGTCACTTCTCACATTTCATTGGTCAAAACAAATCACACCTTGTACCTGTTCAAATGAAGTAGAATCCGTGGATATGCAAAGTATCCAATAAATATATATGAATAAATAATAAAATACTTACCAGAGAGAGATTTTGATGAGGACATACTATCTACCAGAACTCTGCTAGGCCTATGGATAAAGGGACCTTCTAGCCCTTAAAGTTGTATAAACCAGCTGCCAGACTAAAGAGGGCTTCTGGAGTGATGGGAAGGTTCTATTTCTTAAACTAGGCAGTAGTTACATGGGCATTTGTCGTTGATAACTCATTGACTGTATATTATTTGTTTTGTGCATTTGTATATATGGTCTTTTATACAATGAAAGAGTTTTAAAATAGAGGTAAATGAGAATATTGGTAATTTGAAGCAAAAGCAAGGAACGAATCAAGCAGAGATACTGAATTTTAAGAATGGTTGAAATGAAAAACATAATAGATGAGATAATTGGTGAGAATTTTGCAATTGAAGAATAACAACTAAGAAGATAAGACTGAGGAACTCTCCCAAGGGTAGTATGAAGATTAAAGAAAATATCAAAGAAAAGCTAAGAGATGCATGGAAATAGAAATCCTGATAACCTGATGATTAGAGACCAGGAAAATGTGGCAAACAGTGGAGAGGGATGAAATGTCTGAAAAAAATCATAGGCTTCTAATATCTAAAGGAAGATAAAATAATTCAGGCTGAAATAGCATGTAGAGTGACAGTTTTTAAAAACATATACCTAAATATATTATAAAGAAACAGTAACAATTTCAAAGACAAAGAAAATTCTGTACACTTCCAGAAAGAACACTTTACCTATAAAAGAAACAGACCTATATAAAGAAGAACAAAAATAAGATAATCATTCTTGTCAACAACAACACTTAATGTCAGAAGTAAATAGAATATTATTTTCATAAAATTGAAGGAAAATAACCTTGAATTCAAACCTGTATATGTATCTATAAATGTATGTATCACATAAATGGCTATTAAATGCAACATATTCTCAAGCATTTCAGGCCCAGTGCTTTGCTACTCAAACAACCACTTGAAAATACTTTCAATGCTACAAAGAATACTGCAAGAGATATGGAAAAGAAAAAAGATCAAGTAATTTAGCAGAGTTTATTGTTATCTTAAAAAGCAAGGATTAATTTTTTTAATGAAAATAGTGTATAAAAACAAATCTAAAAATATAGATGATTTCAACATAGCAGAGATGAATGGGTGGTCATAATGGGAAAAAAACAAACGAACATAAGACGCCTAAAGTATTTGTATTTTGGGGGGATGTGGGGGAAGCCATCAATTTTTTTAATCAATAGAGTAAATAAACATGATTAAGGGCATTAAGAGAAGCCAGTTTATGAATATAATTGGAATGTACAACTTTTATAATAGCAGAAGTTGGTTTAGCAAATAAAAAATAACATGTTAGAAAAATGAACAAAAATTATATTAAAGAACATTTTAAAAATATGGTAGTACAGTTTTTTATTTTTAATTTTTGTGTTGTATAGTATAACACATGTACAAAGCAAAGAGATTAAATTAACTGATGATCTCTGACTGGGGTTGCAGTGAACACCTCACAGAGATACAGTTTCCAATTTCCTCAGCACTCGGTTTTTCCTAGAATCATCTCTCTCTGTATCTCAAGTATCCTCTGGCCCTTTTTCCTGCTGTTCATGTATTTTGTCCTCCTTTCTCTGTCACTTTTTTCTCTTATTATGTCATATTTCCATTCCCATTATTGCTTTGTATCCTCTCCTCTCTGTCTTTCTTTTACGTGATGATTGTCTAGTTTTTTGCCTTTCATCAAGGCTTCGGGACTGTAAGAGCATTCGACTTCTCAGAGAGAAATAAGGATATAGATAAATAGATATAAATAGAAAAATATCTTAGTGATATTTTTATACTCCCCTGTTTATTTTGAAAATAATATTTTCTGTTATATGTCCAAATAAATTTAAATTATGATTATCTCAAAGCACTCAGAAATTACCTATATTCTCCTAAAAATGAAACATCAATAAAAGAACACATAAATTATTTAAGGCCTTCAACATAAAAGAATTCTCTTCTTCCAGCTTTTTAAACTAAGTTTTTCTGTCTAAGCAATATATATTTGACATTTGGGTTGTATGTGCATATGAAAACAGACACATCTGTCAAAGTGAGCATAAGATAAAATTGTATACAACGTGCTTTTGGAAATAATTAAATTTTCAGAGGTAAAGTAGCCCAAATGGGAGTAAAAAAAAAAAGCTCACATGAAATAAACTAGATAAATAAAAATTAAGAAGAAACAAAGGTGCTAGTGATTAATTTCATAAATCATTCTCTCTCTCTTATCCTTTTAACATTCAAGTATGCACTATTGGTGTCTGTAAATTAGAATGCTTCCAATCAGGATTGTGACTAGGGGTATGTAATTCAATAAAAGGCCCTGGGGTAAAAAGATGAGTGATAGTATAGGTGGATAGAGGACATTTGTCCATCAAGTATCCATATCAACTTATTGAAGAGGAAGATTACTTAAAAGTCTCAATGAGTTCAGTTATTGATTGGGCCTTAAAGTGATATTTTATTTCATTATTTATTAAGATCATAATTAAGGGTATTCTAATGCTAAATGGAAACTCTTGGAAAGAAATGACTGCTTTACAAGATGCACAAAAAACATTTTGTGGTTCTACTATTTTGTTTGTTCCACTGTTTTTGTCACTGGGGCAAGATGAGGTCCAATTTGTTTAAGAACACTTAATGTCCCCCATAAACTGTCTGAATCAAAGATTTTTATCAATTCTTCTGCCAATCACAACATTGATTTCCATCTATAATTGTTTTTTAAGGTAAAAACCAGCAAGTCAATTGAAAAATAAATTGTCGCCTTGAGCTATGAAACATTATGTTTTAACACACCGACTGTAAAACCTAGAACATCAATGTAAAGATGCTAATCATTGTTGGTCTTCAGCAATGAATGGATGCAGCTTTACTTTGACTTCTCCAAAAATGCTTTCCAGCACCTAGCACACCGCTGGTCCAACAGTCTCAAACTTGGAGTCATCCCCATTATAGGGATCTTCAATAATACATTGTTTTTGTGGAACACAGCTCCCAAGTAGTTGAACTTTAGCTTTGCAGTTTTCAACTTCATTACCTCTCTCATTGCTTTCATTCGTACGTAGTATATAATCAAATGTGGCAGAGTTTTTTCTGGTAACCTGCTGGGCAATGTGATTCATAGGAATATCAGACTTCTTCATGCAACTTTGCCCTCAATAATCAGGAAGGTCTCCCATCTCATATGTGGATATCCCAGCACTGTCTATCCTCCCATTATCTGGAATATTCAGTTACAAGTTTGTAACAAGTTGATCAGTTACAAGTTTTCTGAAAACTTCTTTTGCAATGGGTGATGGACAGATGTTACCCAGACATACAAACAGCACCAATCTTCTCAGGCCAGAATCTGATACACAAGAAGGAGATTTTTAAAGGAAGATGTTTGGTTTCCTAGCTGCTAAAGCAATAGGTTGACTTAAACAATGAGAATTTATTGGCTCATGGTTTCGAGGCCAGGAGATATCTAAAATGGAGGCATCAGCAAAGTGGTGCTTTCTCCCAGAAGGCTGTGTCTTTCTGGGTCTGGCTGCCAGAGATCCTTGGTCCTTGACTTTTCCATCACCTGGCAATGCACATGGCGGCACCTTCCCTTCTCTCTTTTGGGTTCCGTTGACTTCCAGCTTCTGGCTGCTCCCCATGACTTCTCTCTTCATCAGATTTTAGCTCTGCTCATAAAGGACTCCAGCAATCCAGATGAAAGCCTAACCTGATTTAGTTGAACCACACCTTAACTAACATAATACCTTGAAGAGATCTTATTTTATGGTTCATTCCCACTGGAACACAGACCAAGACCAAGAACATGTCCAAACTGGGATGCACAAGTCAATCCACATTAGAAGGAAACCAAACATTATGTAACAAGAAGTTCCATACATTGTGTTTCATATAATACTGGCAATAAGTCTAGTAAGCCAGGAAGGGTAGGTAATAGGGTAACAAACAACCCCAGATCTCAAAGACTTTATGCAACATAGGTGTGCCAGTTTGAATCTGTGGTGGATCCCAGAAAAGCCATATCCTTTAATCCTCATTCAGTATTGCTGACTGGGAGCTTTTTTATTGTTCCCATGGAGATGTGACCCATCCAATTGTGGATGGTAACTTTTGATTAGATGGCTTCCATGGAATTGTGACTCCACCCTTTCCAGGTGGGTCTTGATTAGTTTACTGGAATCCTTTAAAAGAGGAAGCATTTTAGACAGCGAGAAAGCCACAAGAACCACAAGAGCCCAAGGAGCCAGAGACCTTTGGAGATGAAGAAGGAATATGCCCCTGGGGAAGCGTCATGAAATAAGAAGCCGGGAGAGAAAGCTAGCAGACCTCATCATGTTCACCATGTGCCTTTCCAGTTGAGAAACCCTGAACTTCATTGGCCTTTCTTGAGTGAAGGTAACCTCTTATTGGTGCCTTAATTTGGATATTTTTATAGACTGT
>PVIY010063563.1:0-10460 GCA_004026745.1 Myrmecophaga tridactyla | reverse complement strand
TTTCCCCCTCTCCAGCCCTTCCTATAACAGTTCTTCTTGTCCAGGGAGGATTTTCTTTTCTTTCCTTTTAACAAAAATAGTCATTAAATAATAACCAAGTAAAGTTGGAACTAATGAAATACAAGAAAATACTGGGCCCTAAAGGTTGTAAAATAAGACAAGTGGGCTTATGGGGCCAGGCTGACCTGGGCGTGAATTCCATCCTGGCCAGCGGCTGGGCATCCACCATGGGTCTCGGTTTCCTGACCTGTAACACCCCAGCCTCGTAGCGTGCCAAGCTCACGGGAGGTGTCAGTTCCCAGCCCCACACCCCAGCCCCACCAGCTCATCCTCGCCCCGTCACCGAGGCCTCCCCAAGCCGCCCACCTGGGACCCCACAGGCCTGGCATCCTCACAGCCGAGGCCCATTCGCCCAAAGCAGGAATGGGACCTGGGCAGCAGAAAAGGGTAATGCTAATTTTAAAAAAACCATTAAGTCAAAAATAGCGTTGAAAAGTTAATGCACTAATTAGCAAGCGTGTTTTAAACTCTTTGAATATATTGCTTAAAACTAATTAAACTGTCTCATAAACCAACAGCATCACCTAGAGTTGTTTCAGGGAAGGTTGGAGATGAAAACAATGGTTTCTCAAGCCTGAGGGCTGCCCCCTCCCCTCAGAGACGGCTGGTAGTCAGTTTGCTGAGACGGAGTGGGGGGCAGCTCGTGGGCCTTAAACACACAAGCGTGCACAAACACATGCGTACACACCCACACACAGAAGTGCACACCCATGCATGCACACACACGTGTGCGGACACTCCCAACAGGGTATATTCTAGGAAATCTTGTAAGGAGAAAACACACACACAGGCCCAAAGTATTGGAAACCTAATGCCTCTGAAACAGGTATGATTTTCGCGGATCCTCTAGAGAAACGTGGCCCAGGAGAGTTCACCGCCCGGGTGCAAGCCTCAGTACATGGCCTGTGTGCCTTCGGGTAGGGGCGCGTTGTATTCATATATAGCCCCAGGATGGGGTCAAATGCTGGGCAGAGTGGAGGTGCCCTGTACAATTATTTATTTCCCAAAAGAAATAGCAGGGCAAAATTCTAGAATGATAAAAGGGTTCAGCCAAAAAGGAATTAAATTGTCTTTGGGTGGTAGTTTATGCCTAGATTAAATAAAGAAAGTCAAAGACAGTCACTGGAAATGGCAGAATCTAATCTCCACTGGACAATTAGGTTAAAGGACTTGAAGCTGAAGCCCTTTTCTGAATCTCCACTGGACAATTAGGTTAAAGGACTTGAAGCTGAAGCACTTTTCTGTCTTAGGTCTGGCCATCAGATGCCAGCGAGCAATTCCCTAATCTGCCTATCGGCCTCACGGCCCTGCCTAAGGGGCCAGGCCCTCCACGCATGTAACTCCACATGGTGGGGAGCTGGTGTGGGACTCAGCGTGGGCGTGAACGAAGGGGAGTCTGTCCACCCCAGGGGGGCATGTGCACAGACCCCAGCCTCCCTCACCGGCGTGCAGCATGGGGTCCACTCTGGAAAGGCAGACACTTGTCACAACTGCTCCCTCCTGCAGCTGGGCCTCGGTTTCCCCACTCATAACTCGAGGGAGCTGGTCTGGATGACCTCTGAGGCCCCTCCCTGACCCCTCCTGAGGATTCTGTGTGCTAAGCTCTTCCAGTTGATCAAAATCATTCCCTTCTGAAAACCAAGAGGCATTTACTTTTCCTTCACAGGAACAGGCAGTAACGAAGGAGAAGGAAGAAAACCTTGTTGGCCTAACCAGGCCACTGATTTGCTGGTAAACCACAGAAAGCTGCCTTGGAGGGGAGTCCCCCCAAAAGCTCTCATCTCACTGGCAGCATGGAACCAGTTTCTTTGGGGGGCACGGTACACAGTGTTAAGTATGGAAAAGCCTCTTCCTGTCCCTTCGGCTGTGTGCACTGTACTTCACAGTTTAGAAGGCCCTCCCACATTCACCCTGGCCGTGCTCACAGCAGCCTGGGAAATGGGCAGGATGGAGGGTTTCGGTCCATTTGACAAAGGAGGAACCAGAGGCTGAGAGGGGGGAAGAAGCACCAGGCCCAAATCCCCCGGACAGCCAGTGAGGGGAGACCCCAAGCCTTTGGCTTCCGGGGCCCAGCGAGCTGCCCCCACCCCTCCACCCCACGTCCCAGGCAGCCGCCCGTGGAACAGGGTGGTGGTCACTTCTGAGAGGGAAACCAGGGGGCTGAGAACACCTCACTGCTGGACAGCTCCAGCCCCTCTTTGCTGATGCAGCGCCGGGCTTCCCATCGGCAGAAATGTCTCGAAGCACAAGGTCTTAAACTCCCACTAAGGGAATGAATGACTACACCTCGTTTGCTTTGCTTCCCAAGGGGCCAGCACAAATCTGGTGGTCTAAGATGACTCCAGTCCCTCCCAATCTCTGCCCCTCACGCAGCGCCACCAAACCCAGGCTCCGGCCACAACCCTCTGGTCACAAACCCTCCCTCCCGGGCTCCGGGGCTGCATCGCAGCCTCTGTTCAGGACACAGAGAGGCACTGCCGCGCAGACACGCCCCTCCTGGCAACTCAGGAAAAGGGGCTGTGCAGGAGCCTGCCAGTGAATCTGCACTTAACGTGCATCCTGCCAAGGGTCTCCTCTGCACCTCTGCCACCGCATGCTGGAGAAGACGGGAGGAGGCGCTCGGAAGCGGCAGGAAGGGGCAGGCATGCAAGGGAGGCACACAGCAGCAAGAGGAAATCCGACCGTACCATGCTGTTTGTAGATGGGGGGTTTCCTATAGATGTTATCTTTTACGCCAGTGTCTGGGAAAGGAGAAAGAAAAAAGAGGAGAGAACGGGAGGGTAAGCAAGCAAATCCTGATGCTTTCCGTTCTTGTCCTTTCTGGTCAGCAACGACTCCCTCACTCAGAGTTAGAATCCCCAGATTTAGGACCTGGCCCCCCATGTGATGGACACCAGGGCCCCACATGCTGGACGGAGCATCACCCAGTCCAGAAGTGCTGCCAGCCATGTGCCACCCCTGCTGGGACGGGGACAGAGGGAGCTGGAGAGGGCAGCCGGCAGCTTGGCCTCTCCTTCTGGACAAAATGTCTTGTCTCATGTCTGTGGGACTCTGGGGGAAATTCACACATAGGGCAGTTGTGGGGTGTGCAAATGTGCTTGAATATTTTCAAAGAATATCAGGACTTGGGGAGCAATGGAGGGGCTCGGGGACTCCCACGACATCTGCTGGGTCGAGGCAAACACTCGCGACAACCGTGGAGAGGACGGGCCAGGGGCCTCGGTGCCTACCTGGGACGTGGAAGTGGCGAGGGGCCTGCTGGTAGGTGGCGGGAGGAGGTTTGCTGTCCGAGAGCACGGAGAGGCTGGGGGTGCTCCGGCCACTTTCACTGCCTCCAGACAGAAGAGCAAAGACAGCAGGTGAACGGGGGAAACGCAGAAGCCAAGGAGAGCATTTCAAGCGTACAGGCTTACTCCCAGCCAGCTCCATCCCCTGCCTGGTGGAGATGCGGAGACCCCCACCCGGGGAAGGGATATTTGGAGACAGGCCCCATGGCTTGTTAACCCAACGCTTGAGCTGAATTCAACAGAGCAGCAAAAACTCCCTGGAAAGAGCTAGGCTGACTGCCAGGTCGCCGGACAATGGGATGGGCTGTTGGGCAGTGT
Source organism: Myrmecophaga tridactyla (assembly GCA_004026745.1). Classification (NCBI taxonomy): domain Eukaryota; kingdom Metazoa; phylum Chordata; class Mammalia; order Pilosa; family Myrmecophagidae; genus Myrmecophaga; species Myrmecophaga tridactyla. Next base: position 6,795 of record PVIY010063563.1, on the reverse strand, counting down.
CTCGCCACCCTCCCCGGTCGGTCATCCATTGCTGTGGCTGGAAGTGAAATCCAGCAAGTCGCAAACTCAGAGCCTAGCCCCCCCTTCCTGATTGTCCTCTTATTTTAAGATGTTGCATTCTTTGAGGATCCAGAAAATAGCTATTCAGAATAGGATGGAGGCTCTAAAATTAACCAACCTCTACCCTTCAAAGCCGTTTACTAAAATGTCATCAGCTGCAGGAGAACAAGAAGAGACACCATCAGTCAGCTACCATGTTCCTAAGTGAAGCCTTCTTTTTGGTAAAATAAATGGAAAGTAACCTCCGACCCTGGCTTCAGCTTCTTATCACATCTGGATTTGACATTTTCGTTTTGCGAACAAGGTTGGATTACCAAGTCATGAGTCCAGATGCTGCGGTCACTTGGGTGACCCCCTCCTGCCCAGGCCCCGACTGAAGGGTGATGAGATGGACAGATGCAATGGCTTTGATCACTCTCATGAGGACACGTGCATCGCATTTTAGCAAGACACCGACGAGGCACAATCCATCCCCTCTCTGGTTGGCCCCAGAGGCCCTCGTGGCAAGGGAAGGGGAGTGGACGCTGCGGTCTTGGAAATATCCCATTCACGCTGCAGCCGTCCAGACAAGAGGAAGCCAGAGGGACATCTCGGTGACACAGGATGTCCACGGCGGGTGCTGTCGCCCCTGGCAGGACCTGAATGGCGGGCTAACCTGAATGGCGGACTAACAAGGCCGGGAGCAGTGAGCCAAGGGCAGCGTGAAAGCACGGGGGGCAGGGGTAGGTGCAGCTGCAGGAGACCACGGCCAGTGGCCCCCACGGGCCATGGCTCCCATGGGGCTGCCGCCTCCAGCTCGGAGCACCTGCTCACGCTCGGGCGGGCACAGAGTTCCCCACTCACAGCCAACACTGGCGGACTCCTGTGGGACCACGGTACTCGGTCCTCCAGGGCAGTTCCCCAGCCCCCGGGAGAGTGCGTCCACGCGCAGGTGGAGGAAACCACGACCCATTCCCCGGCACTGTGGCTGAGACTGGTCCATCCCAAGGCTGGAGAAAAGCGACAGACACACGGGCTCGGGGAAACCTCGTGCGCGTGGACCCCAGAATGGCTGAAGATGGTTTGCTGGTGCTGCCATGCCAAGCGTGTCCTTGGCACCGCCTGCAGGCTTCGGGGCCTGCAATGGCTCGTTTCTTTCTGCACAGACGTTGTGGCCCCATCCACTTCGCCACCCATCCTCTTGGCGAGGGTTCCAGCACGCCCCGGGATTCCTGCCCCTCCCGCATCCCCAGTGCTATGGGGCAGGGTGCCCCTGAAATGACAAGCAGGGTGGGGGTGTGCGTGGCACATCTGAGGAGGGGCCTGAGCTCCAGGGGGAGTCAGGACACAGTCCCAGTGGGCCACCGTCCTCCCCAGCCTGCCCATGCCTGCTGTCCAAGGGCCTCTAAACTGCCACATCTGGCGATCCGAGACGCATCTGCTCACACCCCTGCCACCTCCCCCTGACCTCCTGCTCCGGAACCCCCTTTTCCACCCTCCCTGGGCCAAGGGTGCTCCCCACCCTCCACAAATGTTTCCTGGAGCCCCAGGCTTCTCCCGCCTCTAGATTCCCACCATGCCATCTTCATAAAGGATCGGCCAGCAGCGCGTTGCTTTGCCTGCAGCATCTTGTAGGACACCCAGGCCAGCCGCAGGCAGGCACTGCCATCATGGCCCCTGCAGGAGGGGACAGCGTCCGGGTAGGGCTGGCGTGCTGCAGAGGGCCACCTTCTCCTGGGGCTGCCGCCGCCACCGCCGAACCCTGACCTTGGAAGGACAGGGTCCCTGTGGCGAGGCACAGGCCTTCTGGGGGGCGGCACTGCGGACGGAGCCGCTGACACCCAGTGTCCTCTACGGGAGAGGCAGAGGTGCCCGGAGACGCCCAGGTGGTGGGGGAAGCCGGGCCTTCTGAGCAGGCTTCTTCCAAAGACATTCAAATAAACACGTTATTTTAGAATCGCATTAGGTAGGATGGGGCTCCGGTGTCCCGCACGCCGGCTTCTCCTTGACAGTACCTTTGTTGCAATGCGCAGGCCAGCGTCTCTGCATCACCATCCACATCCACGCACTTCTCCCTGATGCCACGTCCTGTCCCTGACCTGCCCGGGACTCCACTGGCCTGTGCCCTCGGCCTCCGGGGGCTCTGCTGGGCCCTGGCAGCACTGGGGTTCTGCTGCTTCTCCCCACCTCGGCAGCTCCGAGGCGCTGGTGGGGATTTCATGGGCGGCCCCCGGCTGGGGCTGCTCTGGCGTGTCTCACGGTTAGGGCATTGGTGCTCTGGGGGAGGCCCCGGGGGGCGTCCACCTTCTCCTCGCAGTGGGACAGTGACCGCACTGGCTGGCTGGGCTCGGCCAGGCCTGCCCGCTGGAAAGGTACCGGTTTCTTCCCTTGTCCAGAAGGAAAGGCAGGAAGCGGCTGTGCAGCCCCACCTCTGAGGGTTAGAGGGAACTCAGGCTCCCATCCCTGTGGGGGGGGGCATCTGCAGGGTGCACTGGGACTCTGCGCAGGAGATCCGTCCCTTCTCCCCACCTGAGCGCTCACCGGCTCGCTTACGTACACCACCCTGGACTCACGAGTGTTTGTCTCACACTTCGGATTTCAATCTGACGCTGCCTCATCTCTTCTTTGCTGAAATGCTCCAGCTTCGGCCCTTGGGAGGTGGCTGGTGGGGACCTGCTGAGCCCCCCAGGGGTCTGCCCGGAGCAAGGCCAGCCCATGGCTTTGCATGAGGCTGCCAGGGTGACCCAGTGTGCTGGCTGCAAGGCCCAGTCAGAGGTCCAGGACTCGGGACCCACGCTAGAGGCCGATGGTCAGTAAGACGAGCAGGGTGCAGCAGTGACGGGGAAGCGGCCTGGGGCCTGAGGCCCCTCACCCTCTTGTCAAGTGTGGCAGGAAGGACAGCCACGTGCAAGGCTGGGTGCTGCCCAGCAAGAGAGGTCTGCAGCGGGGCCTCCCCAGGAAAGCGTGGCCTCCCCACAGCACCTCCCACCCTGCTGGCTGCTCCTGTCCCAAGTGAGAGGTCAGTGTAAGCCTTACACGTCCCAGCAGGAGGCCGGGAACCGACACTCACCCTGGAGGGCAGGTGACCCCCAGCAACCCCTGTCCTGGGTGCGGACATGGGGGGCACAGTGTCTGGAGCCGGTGCTACGTGGGGAGCAGAGGAGAGGGCGAGCAGCTGCCGGTCAGGGCCTGCCTACTCGTGGGGAGATGCCCACCCACCGAGCCCCTCAGGGAAATGCCCACCTATAAGGGCTGCTATGCATGTGCCACATGGCTCCAGAGAGAGGCCAGGGGAGGCTTTCCTGGAGAGAGGGGATGGATGGCTGGGCTCAGTGTCCAGCAGAGAGGGGTCAGCAGCCCTCGCACAGCATGCACTGTAGCACACCCAGCAAGCTGCTGTCTGGAGGCCGGGAGGCGCTGGAGTGCCCAGGCTGGACAATAGCCAATGATGGTCAGAGGCCACATGTGCGGCCTCAGGGGTGGACGTGGCATCAGAACGAGGGCCCAGGTGGCTTGGGGCCAGAAAACAACCAGCAGCCGGGATGGGAAAGGGGGTAGAATTGGCCCCCTGGTTGGTGCCTACCCATCACCCCATGGAAGCCCCCAGAAGAAGAGCTTGGGGGATGCTACTTCTTGGCCCCAGAGATGTCCCCACTGATGGACCATGGCATCAACGCTCCTGAATCACGTTTTTGGTGGGCAGAGGTGGGGGTGGGGCCTCTCACTGTCCCCTCCCCATGACACGGACGGTAGAATGCTGTGGCCGCTTCCACGCAGAGGGAGCTGGGGTGCCTGCCCTCCACCCCCTTCCCGGCCCTCTCTCCACGTGTCCAAGGGTGTGGGAGGCTTCCACTGGCCACCCAGCCTGGAGCAGGGGTGCTGCAGAAGGGAGCTCCTGCCCAAGGACCCTGTTTGTGGCTGCGTCTCCTCCTGGCCCTTCCTCACCCTAGGGTGGTAAGACCCGAGGGCACAGGGAAGGGTCTCCAGCCTGTGCTCTGTCCCCAGGCCCCGGCCCGGACCAGCCCTGCCATGGGGGTCTCCCTGCAGCCCAGCCCGGCCCGGCTCCCAGGGGGCTGCCCCAGGGTGCAGCCAAGAGCCAATGGCCACCTGCTGGACCTTGCCCGTGGGCCATGCCTCTGCCAGGGACGCCAAATCAGGGCCACGTCAGGAAGGATGAAAAGCCATGAGTCTGGGGCCTTCTGGAGTCTGAGCAAAGGAGAAGCGGCGGCTCTGCAGGACCATTTCTCCATCGCATGGCTGACTTGCTCCGCTTGGGGCGGGGGTGCAGTTGAGGTCCTCCTCTGGGTGAGCGGGACCCTGCCGAGGCCCAGCAGCAGCGCTGGAGCTCAGGCCAGGCGCCGTTTGGGGATTCACTTCTCAAGAAAATCGGCTTGAATGAAGGACAGGCCCAGGAGGAGGCGAGGGAGGGATACAGAAGACGGGGGGCTGCCTTCAGCAGGAGGACGGTGCTCACTCATGGCAGGAGGAGCGTCCCAGTTAGAATGAGTCCCGGCGACCACCGAGCCGTCGCATGACCAGCCGGGTCTGCCAGGCCTCTTGGACAGAGCCTCTTCCGGGGACATTCCCGCTCCGGAGCTGGAGGGGACGGCGCCTCCCGGGGAGTCACCAGGACCTTCTCTCAGGTCCCTCCGAGCGTCTCTGCCTGCCTTCCCGGGGCCAGCTCCCGGGCACGTGCGTGCCGTGGGGGGCCAGGCGGACCCGGGGGTGCACCCTGTCCCTGCCACCACAAGCTCTGGGGCCCCCTCTGAGCTTCGGCTTCTGCTCCCAAAAACCATGGCGGGGGGTAACTACGCCTCCCCGAGCGGAGGGGGAAGAAAGTGGGCTGGCGGGGGTAGAAGCGCCAAGAACGAGGCCGGGGGCCGCGGCACACACCGCCAACACTCTCCCCTCCGCCGGCTCCCTCTGCCCCCCAAGCACCTAGGTTTTCCGGAGAACATTTAGACACCGACACAAACGAGGCCAGACGCACAAGACACACACAGCGGGGGAGCACAGCGCGGGTGGGCTCCAGGGACGTGTGCACACGGGACAGGACACCAAGCCGCCCGGGGACGCCCTGCGTGCCTTACCTCGGAAGTAGGGGATGTAATGATGTCTGAACACGGAGGTAGGGCTTGGGTGTTGGGACAAGGAGAGGCAGCTACTGGTACCAACACTCACAGTACCAGCTGCGGGCGACAGAGAGCAAGTCACAGTTAACCCTGGGCCGCTGGCCACACACCACAAAATATTCCTAGTCCCCGCGCCACTAGGAACATTTTTGCTTCCTCTCTGGGGGAGCACACACCTTTTTGAGGCCCCTGCAAAGGATCACGGGGTAGGCTCTGGATGTCTCTGCTGAGCATCCAGGCATGGGGAACGAGAGGTGGCAGCCCCGGGGCTGCCTGCAGGGGCTCTGGCCGCAGTGCCAGGGGGAGGACAGCTCGCCCCAAGCCATGCCTGCTGCCTTTTTTGGGATCTTCTTGGGATCGAGGACCCAGGTGTGAGAGCAGCTGTGCAGAGAAAAGGGAGCAGATGTGTCACCAGACAAGCCCTCTGGCCTTGCCCTGCCCAGATTCAAGCCTGGGCTCTCTGGGGTTTGCTTCTGACCCCTCAGGCAGCTGGTTAATAGGATGTCCCCAGTCCCCAGAGGGGAACAGAGGGGCTCAGCAAAGCACCTGGAGGTCGCCTCTCCTGCTCCCCACCCCATTTCCTCACACACTCACACGCTCGTTCATCCACGCTCCCAGTTTTATGGAGCAAGATGCCCAGGTGTGCTGCATGGAGTACGAACAGCACTTTGCAAATTCACGAGTTCCAATTTCCCCCCGAAGTCTGCACAGATGAGAGGCGCATTCTTTGGATGTGAAAGGGAAGCATGCAAGAGGAGGCCAAGGAGGAAGCAACTTGGAAAACCCCTCAAAAAGGCAGCTGCACGTGGGCACCCACGTGGCTTTGTGCATGGAGCGGACCAGGGGTTAAAGCTCGGGGAGGGCAATGCACAGCCGGGTGCCGGGGGGCAGATGGGATGACATAGGGTAGGAAGGACCCTCCACGGGGCTCTTTTCCTGCTGCCCAACGTCTGGCAGTGGCCTCTCGCCCCTTTTCTCCCATGGATGGTCATCACCAACCCTGGAACCGGTGAGCCTTACTGGACACTCTGACTCCATATTTTGGCCATCAACTGAGACTTCACAGCTTAAGTCTTTGCAAAGACCCACACAAGCTTGGAACTGACCTCTGGTCTCCCACTGCTGATGCTATCTTATAGCTGGGCATCTCCTGCCCATGAAACAGCTGCTTGATTTTGAGCACTCAGCGCTGTCCGAACGCACCCCTTGAATCCGCGGGTTAGTTAACCAGCCGCCTCTCTCATGAGCTTCCTCCACCTACACCCGAGAAGGTCCTGTCCCTCATGTCGCTAAAGGGGCTGGTTCTGAGTCTCCCTGGCAACTCCACTCCCCTTAAATCATGTTCCCGATTGCAGAAGACAATGGACTGCTTCTTCACAGAAATTGCCAGGGAAATAAACTTCAGTGGGGTACAGGGGACCCCGCGGGCAGGTACCTGGACGGCTGTAGTGCTGTGGCGACCGCGAGGTCGGGGTGTAGCGGCCGAGGCTGACCGACCCCGCCGAGCTCGGGCTGGAGGTCCGGCACTGCTTGTAGGACCGGTCGTCCTGATCACCCTGTGGGGAGGACAGGCTTGTGAACGGCCTGCGTCCTTCCGCGCCACCTGCCAGCCCCTCCTGCCCCC
>PVIY010063562.1:0-10462 GCA_004026745.1 Myrmecophaga tridactyla | reverse complement strand
TTAAGAGTGTCAGTAATCTGTGCAATACCTCCAGGAATCTGGTATTGCTTCTGATTTACTATTTTGCTAGGTAGGGTCAGTTCTTGTGGCTTCCACTTAGCCTTTCCCACCATAATAGCCCTCACTGCACGAGTTAGAGAGACAATGTGGGGATTCTGCCAGTTGCTCAGTATGTCTATTCCAATTATGCATTCTGGAATTGGGGAAATAACTACAAAATGGGTCTGGGGGCCCACTGGACCCGCTGTAAGATGGACCTGAGCTAAAACTCCATGGATAACCTGGCTTCCATAAGCCCTCACTCTGACTGGTGGACCAGAGTGATGCTTTGGGTCCCCTGGAATTAATGTCACTTTTAAACCAGTGCCTAATAATCACCCAAATATCTGATCATTTCCTTTTGCCCAAATGCACAATTATCCTGGTAAAAGGTGTTCGGTCTCCTTGGGGAAGGCTTGGACAAAGATTAACAGTATAAATTTGTGGCAATGTAACATGGTTCTCCCCTAAAGGGACCTGGCCTCCTCTTCATTCCATGGGCTCTGGGTCTATAAACTGTCTCAAGTCTGGAAATTGATTAAAGGGTCATGACTCTGTGTTTTTGTAATTCAGGTTAGACTTCTGTTCACTTGACCTAGAACTCTTTTGTTTATACAACTCAAACAAGAATTTAGTAGACTGCCCATCTATTGTATATTCAGGTATCCCATGATTTACTAGCCAACGATACAGATCTTTGTGAGTCAGATAATTTTGACTCCTGCTTTGTTTTTGCTGTCTATTATAATAGCTACATTTACCCTGTCTTTGACGATTAAGTGCTGCCACCTGGCTTCTGAAAACTAGGGATCCGGTCATCCCCATTGTATTGGGAGTCCATCTCAATGACAGCAGTTCCCCCAGTAATACCTAACCTACAGAGAAGTGCAACCACAGAGCTATTCAGGGATGATGGTGCTAGTCTCACAAATTTATTTTTCACTATGCTGGTAAAGGATGCATCCTCCGGACATTCCTGGGGTATAAGAGCAGGCTTTGAATGATAAATCCACTCTAACATTCCAATCTCTCTATAAGACTCTGGAGCCCCTCATCTACATTATACCAGGGTTGTTCTGGTTTCAACCTCAGGTAATGTCAGCCACTTTTTTTTTTCCCATTTAAAAAAAATTTTATTTATTTATTAATTAAAAAAATTTAACAAACAAACTAAAACATTAATATGCGATCATTCCATTCACATATATAATCAGTAATTCACAATATCATCACTTTGTTGCATATTCATCATTTCTTAGGACATTTGCATCAATTCAGAGAAAGAAATAAAAAGACAACAGAAAAAGAAATAAAATGAAAACAGAAAAAAAAGATTATACATACCATACCCTTACCCCTCACCTTCATTGATCACTAGCATTTCAAACTAAATTTATTTTAACATTTGTTCCCCCTATTATTTATTTTGATTCCATAAGTTCTACTCATCTGTTGGCAAGGTAGATAAAAGGAGCATCAGACACAAGGTTTTCACAATCACACAGTCACATTGTGACAGCTATATCATTATCAATCATCATCAGGAAACATGTGTCAGCCACCTTTTGATCCATGTTCCAACCAACCATCCAAATGAACTGCTAATACCTTTTCTAACCCTTGAGCTATAACATTGAATGCAGAATCTCTGCTTAGTGGGCCCATATCAATACATCCAGCCTGATCTAGCCTTATATTCCTTACACCATTATCCCACACCTTTAAAATCCATTGCCACACATATTCCTCTGATTTCTGTCTATATAAATTGGAAAACACACAGTTCTTTTGGAGTATAGCATATCTCCTCATGTGTGATACTTTGTACCTCACCTTTAGGGGTCTGTTGGGACTTTAGTCTAGTTATAGGTCTGGAAGAAATGAGGGGTGGTGGGGGTGGGTCATGAAAATAATTGGAAATATTTTCCAAGCCATTTGCTTCAGGGCATTCATTTGCAGTTTCATGTGGTGAAACAAGATGAATCACTCCAGGGCTAATCCCTTCAGGTGGAAGTTGGGTGGCCAAGTTCTCAAGAGAGGCTGAAGGTACAGTCACTATGTCCTCAAGGCAGACTATTGCAGGGTTATTTAGAGAAGACCTAGCATGACCTAGGGTTTTGACCTCACTCCCGGCATCATTAGCAATCCATCCGTCACCATCTTATTTTTCAGGGTCCTATTCCTTTCCAATCAATGTCCTCACTTTAATGGCAGACACCATGCAAGATTGAAATTTCAGTTTATGTTGCAAAATTGCTACTCTAACAATAATATTCTGAGCCTGATTTTCAGAGATCTTAAGTCTATGGCTATAGGAAATAAGATTTTCCTTCAGGACACTCATAGAAACTTCTACATTTGTCAGATGGCACTTAAGCTTCTTGTTTGAATCCTTAAGTCCATCCCTTTCACTCATTAATGTATCCAGTGTATCTAACAACAAATAGCGAACATCTCTTTACCTCCTATTTCCACAAAACTCTGTAAAGGTGTCAAAAACATTATCCCCCTGAACCTGACTTTGTACAAGCAATGCATTAGAAGAATTGAATGGTATGTTTTGACTATCTCTTGCCAACTCACTCTATGGATTGGCAGTGTCATTCTGATTATGAGAATCAAAGTCCTTAGTGCCTTTGAGTCCAGTTAGAGTAGAAAACCATTCATAAAAACCCATTTTTAAGATTCCGTTTCTTAAGAACCACTCCTGATACCAAGTTGTATTAGTTAGGGTTCTCTAGTGAAACAGAATCAATAGGAAATATTCATAAATATAAAATTTATAATAGTGTCTCATGTAACCATGGGAACATGGAGTCCAAAATCTGTAGGGCAGGCTGTGAAGCTGATGATTCCAATGGAGGGTCTGGATGAACTCCACAGGAGAGTCTCACCAGCTGAAGCAGGAAGAGAACCTGTCTCTTCTGAATCCTCCTTAAAAGGTATCCGGTGATTAGATTAAGCATCACACATTGCAGATGGCACTCCCCTTGGCTAATTAAAAATGGAATCAGCTGTGGATGTAGCTGACATGATCATGATTTAATTCTATAGCTACAGATCTCATAGCTACAGATAGGCCAGCACTTGCCCAACCAGACAAACAGGTACCACTTGGCCAAGCTGACACATGAACCTAACCATGACAGGGTAATTATGCATGTAGCCCAACAAAAGACATGTTCTTAATTTTTTTTTAATTTTTAAATTTTTTAAAAACATAACAACCTACAAACATAACATTCTTACCATATAATCATTTTATTCTTGGTATATAATCAATAACTCACAATATCACCAAATAGTTGTATATTCATCACCATGATCATTTCTTAGAACATTTGCATCCATTCAGAAAAAGAAAAAGAAAATGAATAGAAATCATACATATCATACCCCTTACCCCTCCCTCTCATTGGCTGCTAGTATTTCCTTCTACCCAACATATTTTAGCCTGTTTCCCCTATGCCATGTTCTTAATCTTAATCCACATTTCTGTGGAGTGAACACGTATGTAAATAGGGCCATTTAAAGATGTTATTATTAGTTCAGGTGTGGCCATATGGAATCATGATGAGTGTTCATCTGTATTACTGAAAGCCTTATAAAGAGAGAAAATTGGATGCAGTAGTCATAGAAAGCCATAAGAAGAAACCAGAAGTCAATGGAATCTGGAAGGGGCAGAGACAAGGAGAGAGATGGCCATGGGATAGGAGGCAGAAATGCAAGCAAAGGAAGAAATCAACACCAGAATATTAAAGATTTGGGGGAGAAAGTATGGCTTTGCCAAGGTCTTCATTTTGGTCTGCTAGTCTCTGAAACCATGAAACAATAGATGCTTGTTTCAGCCAACTTGTTCTGCAGAACTTGTCACAGCAGTTCTAGTAAATTAAGACAGTAGTTGTGATGGCTGCCCAGATACTGGTAGAGTGAGTTTGGTCCACATTATGAACAGAATAAGGGAACTGGGGCCTTTCTCCTTCCACTGCCTGTCAATCCACGTCTGCATGTACAGCCCAGATGCTTGCAGTCTATAAATGCAGCCTATGACTGAAGCAGATGTATTTTCTTATACTGGTGAAAAAGTAAATTGAACTATTTTTTTTTTCTGGGAAACCATGGTTCTGTTTTGATATATTATTATGGAGAACTTGATCGATTTCACAGATAATAATTAAAGAGACATACTAACTGATTTTGAAGGAAACAAGTATAGATGCTTCAACATTTAAAGAACATAGTCAAGATACCAGAATTTTTTGAATGAGGCATTATTTATTCAACAAGTATTTATCAGAAAAGTTTATGTTTGGAGAACTGTGCCTGATATTGAAGAATCAGTTTTATATAAGATAAGATGTATTCTCTGGCTTCATGGAGCTTGTATATGAGGAGCTTCTAACTTCAAAAAGAAAAATATAGCCAAATGCCAATTAAATAAAACCATCACTGCTGCCTGCCCATGAAAAAAAAAAAAAAAAAAATCGCTGGGTTCCAGAGAACAATTGCCTTCACATGATAAGATTTGAAACTACACAATAATAAATATGGCCAAGTACATACAGAGAATGTCTTTTTTTATTTATCAGGGCCATGTAGTATAGTTTATTATAGTACAATGTGCAAATATTTTTGCAAATATTTTTTCCTATGCAAATAATTTTTGGTAAGATATTTCAAAGACAAGATTTAGGAATAAAAATAAGCAAGCAGCACTATTCACTTGTGTATATTCACATGAATACTTCTTCACTGGAAATTGAAATTTTTTTAAGTTACCTTAAAATGTGACTTTAAAATTTTATTTTCTCAATGACTTCCTGTAAACCTATTCATCCTTTCTTCAGTGTTCATACCGAGGTTTGGAATTAAAGTTTTTCCTCATTAACTACAATGAAGAGATAAAAAATTTAACTTTTATAAATGTAGTGTATGTGTGACTTAACTGACATCTGAATCCAGAGGAAAGAGACAACCTTAGTAATACAATATCTGGTGCTGGGATATGATGAAATATAAAATTGTGCATTCAACATCTCGTGTCTTTCAGTAGGGGTTAAGGATATGGTTCTACTTGCAAGCCCTTTTATATTTAAACACAATAACTAGAGTTCAATGCATAGTTCAGTATTTCATTAAAATTCCAGTACTGGTTTGTTTTCAAGTAGTGGACTGTTATAATAGCTAACAATAGCAATAATCATAACAGCTTTCATATGTTATTTCCTTGATATATGCCAGTAACTTTGCTAATTGTCTTTGTCATTTTATTCTTTTTTTTTTTTTAGCAATTGGTATTTAGTAAGTTGGCAAAATTGGCTTTAAGCAAAAACAAAGCAAAACCAGCAATTCACTTGATTATTTCTATTTGACTTAAGTGCTGGCATTTTTGTTTGTTTGTGTTTTTAACTTTTTATTTTGAAATGCATTCCAACTTGCAAGACAGTTATAAAAATAATACAGATACCAAATAGAAAACTTCAACATAACTCTATCTCCCCAGGTACCCAGATCCATCAATTATAACATTTTGTCACATTTTTGTATTATTCTATCGTCCAACTATTTATTTATCAATTCATTTTCTGAACACTTGGGTGTAGGTTAAATACATCATGCTTTTTGAACACTTAATACTGCCATGAACGTTTTCTAAGAACAAGGATATTCACTTATATAACTACCTTTAAGTGCAGTTATCAAAGTTCAAGAATTTTTTTCTCTTTTTAAAAATTTTTAAATTTATTTATTAATTAAAAAAATTAACAAACTAAATAAAACATCAACATATATAATCAGTAATTCACAAAATCATCACTTAGTTGCATAGTCATCATTTCTTAAAACATTTGCATTAATTCAGAAAAAGAAATAAAAAGACAATAGAAAAAAAATAAAATGAACACAGAAAAGAAAAAAAAAGATTATACCTACCATACCCCTTACCCCTCGCTTTCATTGATCACTAGCATTTCAAACTAAATTTATTTTAGCATTTGTTCCCCTTATTATTTATTTTTATTCCATATGTTCTACTCCTCTGTTGACAAGGTAGATAAAAGGAGCATCAGACACAAGATTTTCACAATCACACAGTCACATTGTGAAAGCTATATCATTATTCAATCATCCTCAAGAAACATGGCTACTGGAACACAGCTCTACATTTTCAGGCAGTTCCCTCCAGTTCCTTCCATCTTGAATAACAAGATGTATCTAAAGTTCAAGAAGTTTAACACTGATACATATATTTTAAAATTGTGGGGACATATATGCAACATAAACTTTCCCATCTCAACCACTTCTAAGCATACTATTCAGTGGGATTAATCACATTCCCAATACTGCAGTATGCTCACCACCTTCTGTTACTAAAACTTCCCCATCTCCTCAAACAGAAACCATACACCTGTTATCCATTAACTCCCCATTTCCCTTGCCCCCTGCCCCTGGCAGCCTGTACTGTACTTTATGCCTGTAAGAATTTGTAAATTCTCCATTATTTTCTTTGTAGCAACCATGGGGCTTAAATTCAACATCCTAAATCTCCAACAATCTCATTTGTTTTCATGCCATACCATTCCATACCACAGAATATACAAGCTATATTCCTTTAGTCCTTCATTCCTCATCTTTTATGTGTCATTACATTTTAAGCATTTGTCTTTTAGATCCTGCAGGAAGTAAAAAGTGGGGTTAAAAACTGAAAATACAATCCTATTGTCATTTGTATTTACCTATGCTATTACCTTTACTAGTGATCTTTCTTTCATCATGTGGATTTGATCTATTGTCCATTGTCCTTCCCTTTAAATCTGTAAAACTCTTTTTTGCATTTCTTGTAGAACTAGTCTAGTGGTGATGAATTCCTTCAGCTTTTATATATCTAGAATGTTTTAATCTCTTCCTCATTTTTGAAAGACAGTTTTGCTGGATATGAAATTCTTGGTTGGCAATTTTTTTCTTTCAGCGTTTTAAATATGTTATCCCACTGCCTCTTACCTCTATGATTTCTGATGAGAAATTGGCACTTAATTTTATTGCAGCTTCCTTGTATGTAACAAGTTGCTTCTCTCTTATGGTTTTCAGAATTCCTTCTTTATCTTTGACATTCAGCATTTTGATTATAATTGCTGTGGATGGGACTTTTGGGGATTATCCTCTTTAGAATTTTTTGAGCGTCTTGGATGTGTATATTCATGTCTTTTAGTAAATTTGTGATGTTTTGGCCATTATTTCTTTGAATATTCTCTCTCCCTCTTTCACTTTTTCTTCTCCTTTTGGAATGCCCTCAATGTGTATATTGGTACACTTGATGGTGTCCCACAGGTTCTTCAGGCGTTGTTCACTTTACTTCATTTTTCTTTCTTTTTGTTCCTCAGATGGAATGATTTTCAATTGTCTTATCTTCATTTCTCTGATTTTTTCTTCTGCCAGCTCCAATCTGTCTTGAACTCTTCTAGGGAATATTTAATTTCTGTTACTATGGTCTTTAGCTCTGTTTGTTTCCTTTTTAAATAACTTCTATCTCTTTACTGATACTCTTTTTGTGTATGTCTCTCTCTTTCATGATTTCCTTTAGTTCTTTGTCCATGTTTTCCATCAGCTCTTTGAGCATATTTAGGACCAGTTTGAGAAGGTCCTGTCAGTATGTCTCTGGTCTTCCTCATTGATGCCTCCTTATGCTTTAATCTTCTCCTTTGTCTGGACAATTGCTTCCTTTTTCTTGTATATTTTGTAACCTTTTGTTGAAACCTGAGTATCTTGATATTTCAGTGTGTTGTTGCTGGAATTTAGATTCTGAAGCACCTGTTTGGAAAGTAGGCAAAGAAGATGAAAGAAGATGAGGATGAGGATGAGGATAAGGAGAGGAATAAGGAGAAGGAGGAGGAGGACAAAAAAGAAGAGGATAAAAGCAAAACAGGTCTTTGCATATTGATCAGTGCAAGTGCTCTCCTTCAGGACTTAGGTATACAACAAATTTAGAGAGGAGCTTGATGCCAAAACATCTGGGCCTCCTTGATCTTTTCTATGCATTTGTCTTATCTTAGGTATGCACGTGTGGCCCTTGGAATCCTACATATACATAGTTACAAATGTTCCCCCTTCTCTTGTAAGCAGTTTCCTATGGTCCTGCTCAGTTCACTGTATGTCCTACAGCCGGCAATCCCTTGCCCCAGGTGGCCCTAACTTGACTGCTCTCCCACAGTGGTCTGTACTAGAGTTTTGTGTGTTGCCTTTTACATCAGGGCAAGTTCTGGGATGACATGTCTATGATGGGTGTCCAGTTCACCCCTTAGGCTGCCACCAGACAGATTGGACTAGACATCCGTGCATCCCAGTATGTGCACAATGGTTGCTCTGCTCTCTCCAGAACCAGGACCTGGGATCTATAGTGGGATCATGTGCTGGCTCCACACTGATCTGGCTCCTGCCCTAACCAACAAGGGCACCATGAGAGCCAATTTTAAGTGGCCTCTTTCTTGATTTGGTGCTTGCCTTATTACAGCAATCATTTCACTATTTTTTTGAAACTTTGAGAAAGATGTTTCTACCAGTTTTCACGAGTTATTCAAAGGTCCTGTTGGGGTATGGGGTCCTGAAACATCTTACTTCACCATCTCTTTCATTCTTTGACCGAAAAAAAATCCTATGAGATAGATAGTATAAATTAATTTTCAGATGAAGAAACTGAAATTCACAGAAATGACCTGAGCTAAGATACAGCACTAATAAATAGATTAGCCAGGATGCAAGCTAGAGATATCTGGTTCCAAGTCTCAGGATGGTCACATCTACTTACTCTCTTAAGAAAAGCAATAGGCAGAAATTAAAATAGAACAAGTCTTGTATGTGAGAACAGCAAAGCCATTTGGATTTGAATAGAGAGATGGAATTTCATTCTTATGTAAAGTGACTAGGTGAAAATGTGATTATACATTCTTTATATAATCTAAAGCATGCTGAATTATAGAAAGTAACACATTATTTTATTCTCATGCTCTTTATTATAAAAGCAGCAGTTAAAAAAAGAGCAAAACCTAAATTACAAGTCAAGAAGTGTTGGATGGATAGATGTCTTGAGTACTAAGTAACTCTGCTATCCCCTCTCACTCTTGCTGTTCAGTATCACAAGAAAGCATGCTTTCTATTTGAACTGAGAGTTTCAACACCTACTAATATGAATACACATGATTCTTAAAATGACAGAATCATAAAGACCACACATTAAAATAAAGAGAATAAAAACAAACATTATAAACTCTGATTCTATTTCTAAATTTCTTTTTAGTCCTTTAAATCATTTTGCATAGAAAATAATTGATAATTTTCATAATTTAGGAACTGGTTGGATTTACTTGCACACTATGCTCACATTTGCAAAACTATGTTCTTGTTTAAGTTCTTGAAAAATTAAATCAATAGACTGGGAAGAGGTACAATTCTCCTAAAAAATTGCTTTTATATCTTTCTCCGGTGCTCTAAAACCTATAATTATTTTCTTCACCAGCAATTCAGACACCTTCTCTCCCTTCATTCAAGCCAGTGTGCTAACTTTGTCAATGTCTACATATATATCTAATTCCTGCCTTACATCACTGCTTAGGTTATACATAATGTCTTTATATGTGCACGCTTTGTCCTCTCCTTTCTTTATCTCCTTCACATGCAGTTTAATTCTACGTGATCATCAAAGCACATTCTGAATAGCTCTAATCTTTACTACACCTGCATTCTTTGCCATACAGGTTATCATATAGCTTACACAATCACAGATACTACTGTTTGTGCACCAGTAAGTTTAGCAGCCTGTCCACCTTCATTCCCCATGAGAAGTATTACCGTTCCTCTCACGCTGCAGAGCATGTGACATGAGCCAGCGCCTCCCTTCTCCTGCTAGGAGCCAAGGCCAGCTCACCCGTTCCCACAGCTGGGACAGACCCCACGCCCCTGGGAAATTCAACAAGCAGTTGTGTTTTTTTTTTCACAAGTGTGTTTTATTTTTCATTTGGAGGACAGTGAAGCAACACAAAAGAAAAAAATGTACAATCTCTTTATTGCACAATGGCATGGTTAAGAATTTAGTATATGGCTGTAGATACACACACACACATGAATGCATGCACTCATACACATATTATTCCAAATGCAAAAGTAAGAGACCAGACAAATTGTATTTTCATATAGGGAGGTAGAGCTAGATAGTCTGATAAAACTGGGAGATATTAATAAATAATATTTATTATTTATTAAGCACTTAAACTGTTAAATTCTTTGTGTTTTTTTCTTATTTAGTCCTCAACAAATTTTATGACAGTAAATACTATTTTTTTTTACCTATTTTACAGATGAATGTGGATATTTGTTTATATCTACATAAATGAATTATAGAAGAATATACCAGACATTGACAGTGGCTGTT
>PVIY010063561.1:0-10460 GCA_004026745.1 Myrmecophaga tridactyla | reverse complement strand
ATATTGCATTCCAGCAGCTAGCAAACTAGAACACATGAGAAATACCCTTGGGAATGTAGATTAAGATTAAAGCATGTCTTTCATTGGCATATATATATACCATACCTCCTGATTTCAAAAATTACTTCAAAGCATCTCATCTGATAATTCAGCTTTATAATTAAGATTTCAAGAAATATATTGCACTTCTAAGAAGTATATATGCTACTAATATGCTGCTAATGTTACCTTGGAGAAGCAAAGTTCTGATTTAGACAATTAAATAAATTCAAAATTCAAATAATCACTGGATCACAAAATTTCACATGTCAATTATTTGTAAGGAAACTATACACACACATACACACGCAGAATGGCATAAGAAACAAACACTACATCTCCATCACTGTTTTAGTAAAGTTTTATCATATGTATTTTATTTTTTTAAAACAAAGGTATTATTTGTTTAAAACTTTGTTTCTATTTACTTAAACCTCATCCATTCCCATCCATCCATCTATAGGCAAACACTAATCATTATGATGAACTTTTAAAATTTTTCTAAATCTTTATTAATGCAGTTATTGTTATGTACTAGTGTGTGTGTGTGTGTCTGTGTGTTCCTAGTTAGTGTATAATTACTATAATTGATTGTTATATTTATTTTATATTTTATATATTCATCCCATAAGAAATTTGAGTCAGTCTTGAGTTCTCATCTCTGGTGTATATTCTGTGTTTTGTTGTTGTTTTTGTTTGTTTCTTTTTTGCATGGGCAGGTACCAGGAAACAAACCCAGGTCTCCGGCATGGCCTGCCAGAACTCTGCCTGCTGAGCTACAATGGCCCACTTAGCCAGAGCTTTTTATCATGGGGTTTGGTGATGGATTGCATAGCCAACAATCAGCTAGATTGTGGAGAGTGGTGACTATTTGGGATAATCTAAGAATAGTATTAAAATAAAAGTGTGATCTTATCTTCTTATTAGAAGAAATATGAAGGAAGAAAAGGGCCATTATGAGTGGATGGCAACAAGGGGTTATAGAAAATAAGAGGAAAAATTATAAATAAACAGGTAGGAAAATTAAATAGGAATTAAATAAGTGTCCTGATCCAGCATCTTAAGCAGAATGTGTCTATTTTTTGTTGTCATATGCTTGTTCCAAATGTCTTGGGACAGCTGTGTGCTCCCAAAAGGGCATCAGCTTGTAGAACATCTCACTGAATCCTCAGTTTGAGGTTCCCTATCAGAGTAGCTTTCCATTTGTGGGAGTCTTTGAATTGCTTATTTATTTGCTAAACATGAACTTAAGGATTGACTTCCTGGAGTTTTACTGCTGCATTTTTTTGTTTGTTTGTTTTTTGTTTTTGTTAACAGTACCTGATAAGGCCCCTTCCAATGAGGTTCAAGGGAAAATTTTCTCTGATGCCTCCTCCAAAAACAAATTTTCCTAGATTTAGATCATGAAGAAGCAGTTCAAGAAGATGTGGTGGGAAGATAACCTTAACCTGTTGGTGACAAGTCTGGGTATAGCACATGAGTCTTTTGCAATATTTTACCAGATCTGTAAGCAGTAGGGCAAAGTCTAGCTTTAGAGGTGAAATCCCTAAATGTATAGGCCTTCAGCTACTAGATCATAAAGTGATAACTGATGTGTCTCTGGGGAGCTGATGTCCACAAGGATTGGGGGAACAGATTAGACCAAGGAAGTTCAAGGGTTTATGAAAGATTTTCTAATTTTAAGGATAGCACTGGTTCTTTCAGTCTTTTTAGAAAATTGTGGGTTGTAAGGGCAGTGAGTGTAGTTTTTGATTGAATGGAAATGCTTACAAAGTTCTTGATATAGAAGTTGATATGTCCCAGGTTGGAAACACAAAATCAAACAGCTTTATCATGACTCTAAAGACTGCAGCTTTGCAACAAAGAAATGCTTCAACCCATTCTAAAATAAACCCACAGTCACTAAAATATATTCAGACCCCATGGAAGGTACAAATTGGATAAAATCAACTTGAATTATTCAAAGAACACTTCAGGCTTTGCTTCTAGGCCAAGTCTTTCATTTTACTGTTTTTCCAGGATCATACTGTTAACAGGTGATACATGACTGGGAAATAACCTGAGCTGTCTTATTAAAGTATCTCCACCAATGTTATGTAATATAGGAACTAATTTGTTTATTAGTTGAGTAAATTCATGGAGAAGTTTGATTAATACTCACTTGAAATGCTATTAAGCTTCTATCTTGGAGAGGAGCAGAGATCACCTGAATGAATGGTATAATAGATTTTTATCACATTGTTCCTTTTCAAAATCAGAAAGCTAAACACTGATCATTTATGATGGTCTTTTAGAATTCCTATGGTGATTAAATCCTTTGAAAATTCAGATAGTATTATAAGCTTTGCAAAGGCAACTTGTTTGGAATAATGATCTGCTAAAGCATTTACTTTATCTTCCATATTCTCTCTTTTTACATGGACCTCAATTTTTATAATAGCTACCTCTATATAAATTAGGAATGCATGTAAAATTTCTCTAACTTGTCCATTTTTGGTGAGTATTCCAGGGGAGTTGAGAAGCCCCATTTGTTTCAAAGCATACCAAAATCATGTTCTATTCCAAAAGCACACTATCATTCCATATGTATATTTACTTTCTGGTCTTTGGATAGTTGAGAAGCTCTAAGTTCTGCCATCTGTGCTGATTTTACCACAGGTAAAGGACTATTCTCTAAAGGAGACAGTAAATTAATGATAGCACATTCTGCTTGATAGCCTCCACTTTCAGTTTTGGGATACAGTGCATAAATTTTAATAATAGGACAGGGTTCTAAATGGGAAATTCTAATACACCTGAGTGATATAGTTCTGTGATGGAGATAAGATAATTATGGGATTTATTTTCCTCTAATGGGGCAAAAGATTAGCAGGATTCCAGGTGTCACAGCAGTGAATTATAATATAAGAGAGAAGATAAGAGAATTTCATAAAAATCTAACCAACTGGCTGAACTGTGCTCTCCTTCAGTAGTAATGTTTGCACTGTGAGGAGCTATGAGGTCAAGTGGGGAGCTGCAAACCAACCCAACAGAAGAACGAAGTTCTGCAGTGGCAGCTTTTGCCCTAGTTGAGGAGGCTAAACCTTTGCAATTTGTTCAAGGGTAAAGTTATAGTAAGTGATGTGATTTTGATGGTTTCCACGAAGTTGACTTAAGACCTCAAGGGTTAACCCATATTGTTCATACAAATAGATGTAATGGCTTTTTATATTTGTGGATCTCTAGGGAAAGAGGAAATTGAAGAGCTTTCTTCAGGTTATGGTAGTCCTGTTTATATTTGGGCTTCTAGAGGATGGAGTCTTGTCAAAGAAAGTAAATTCATAATGAGGTCTTGCAATCTCAGAAAAATTTGGCAACCATTGTCTGTAATATTCAGTTACATTTTTAAAGCCTCTCAAGTGCCATTATTTGAGTGTTCTAGAATGAGTTTGGATAATTTTCAGCCTCTGAGAAGAGGGGGGTTTTTCTTTCTAAGAAATATCATGACCTAAATACTGAATTGTGTCCTGGAAGTACTGTAATTTTACATTTTGAAACTTTACATCTCTTGTCTCTAAGAATGTAGGCAAGTAAATAGATTTTTTTTATGTCTCCTTTTTCTCTGAACAAATTAGTAGATAATCTGTTCATCATATCAGAACTGAATACCAAGGAAATTTTTTATCTTTTTTGCTTTGATTGAGGGCTGGATAAATTAAGAAAGGTATTCAATGAAACTCTGAGGCATAGCTGTCCACATTGTTGTCATCCCCAGGGAAAGTGTAAAAGGTTTTGACTCCCCTGGCCTAGAAGTACATAAGAAAACAATAGAACAAAGTTCCACTACTGTGAGGCAAGTGGCTTCAGGAAAAATTGTTGGTAGGATGGCATCTGGATAAAATACTACTTGGAAGTAGATATGAACATTTTCATGAATGCCTTGAGGTCTTCAACAAATTGATATCCTTGTCTATTTAATTTCTTTCTCAGTAGGATGGCAATGTTACAGAGTTGTGCAGATATCAGAAGATGATTGGGTATGATCCTTTCAACTATACATTTGAGCTTCTGACTTCAATGGATATTGGGGAAGTTGTAGAATCTATATGAACTTTATAGGTTCTGCTCTAAGTGTTTTTTCTGTGTCAGTGGAATTTTTAGCCCATAGAATATCAGGTACAGTCTTAAGGTTCTAATCTAGAATATGCATTAAATATAATAGAGAAGGCAAAGAATATCCAGAGAAGATTCAATTTGATTATAAATAGAGGAGTCTTTGGAACCACAAAAATAGACCCTCTTGTGTGTATTTACTATTACAATTCAATTTGTCCAGTAAGGCTTTTTCTAATAAATTTTCAGGGGTGGTATTCTAGTTTTCTAGCTTCCACAATGAAATATACCAGAAATGCAATGGCTTTTAAAAAGGGAATTTAATAAGTTGCTAGTGTACATTTCTAAGGCCAAGAAAAATGTCCCAATTAAAACAATCTATAAAAATGTCCAATCTAAGGCATCCAGGGAAATATACCTTGGTTCAAGAAGGCCGATGAAGTTCGGGGTTTCTCTCTCAAGTGGAAGGGCACATGGTGAACACAGTCAGAGTTTCCCTCTCATCTGGAAAGATACATGGTAAACATGGTCAGTGTTCCTCTCTCATCTGGAAGGACACATGGCAAACACAGTGTCATCTGCTAGGCTTCTTCTCCTGGCTTCCTGTTTCATGAAACTCCCTGTGAGACATTTTCCTTCCTCATCTCCTAAGGTCACTGGCTGGTGGACTCTGCTTCTCGTGGCTATGTCATTCTGCTCTGCTCTCTCTGAATCTCTCATTCTCCAAAATGTTTCCTCTTTTATAGGACTTCAGAAACTAATCAAGACTGACCCAAATGGGTGGAGACACTTTGCCACCTAATCCAGTTTAACAACCACTCTCGATTACATCACATGTCCAGGGAGATGATCTAATTACAGTTTGAAACATACAGTGCTGAATAGGGATTAGAAGGAATGGCTGCCTTTACAAAATGGGATAGGATAAAAACATGGTTTTTCTAAGGTACATACGTCATTTCAAACCAGCACAGGTGGTATCTTAAACCAGATAGGAATACATTTTCACGCAAGTGTCCCTGGGTTGAAGTAAAAGGCCGGGAAATAGGTAAAAATCTGTGGATGTTTTGATTTACCTAACACCTGTGTCATAATTATACTCCAAGAAAGAAGTAACAAGTTGCAGTGTACAAAGAGTAATGCCTGTGTGTATCAAGAACTGATAAGATGAAATTTAATATTTATATTTATAATTAATTCATAATAAATGTTTAAGGCTAAGATAGCATAGTGGGCACTTTTCTCTTTTTTTGAAGTGCCCTCATTGATCTGAACTTAGAGATTTTTTTGATTGGCTGATTTAGTAAGATAGTATAACCTTTCTTCCTAGTGTTCCTTCTGTTTACAATATCTACATGTGTCCTTATCAGTAAGTTGTTGGTTGGAAAGTGGAATAACTTGGTGTTTGATATGCAGACCAACATTCTTACATTGTTACCTACCTTGTTTTTGTTCTAAAGCCCTTTCAAAATGTTCTGTAATGCATAAGGTTCTAATTTCAGTTCTTGAATTGCATCTCTGGTTTCAAGTTTATTTCATTTACAATATGAGCAGAAAGAGCTGCTGTTATATCCTAACCTCTGTAACTCCTGAGCATTGTTTTAAGGTATTTTCTAGTCTATCCCAAAGTTTTCTTGTTTGTTTTTTCTCTGTCTGCATGACTAAATTTTGGTCCAGTCAATTTTTATTGTAAATGTTTTAGGTATGGTTTTTAGAAAGCTTTGCCTTATTTGGGGGTGTCATTTTTTTTGTCTATCAGGTTTATTGTGAATACAGGGTGTGCCAATTTGAAAATGTTATATCCCCAGAAAAGTCATGTTTTAACCCTGATTCAATCTTGTGGAGGCAGCTGTTTCTTTTAATCCTAACTCAATACTATAGGTTGAAAAATTTAATTAGATTATCTTCACTGAGATATGGAATACCCTAGGTGGGTGTGACTTTTGATTACATGGAGATGAGACTCCACCAATTCCAGGTGAGTTTTGATTAGTTTACTTGCATCTTTAAAAAGGGAAGAATTTTGGAGAAACCTCAGAAACAACAGAGCCAACAGAGGGACAGCTGACACAGATGCTGGCACTTGGAGAACAGAAGAATGGAAATTTGGAGATGCTTGGAGCCCAGCAGATATTGCCATGAGATATTAAGCAAGTTAGAACTTAGAAAGAGAATCATGGAAAGCCAGTCCCCCAGAAGCAAAGTGAGGAGCCACACAGGAGCAGAGGCTGAAAGCAATGCAGCAAAGGACAAGCAGATGCCAGCATGTGACTTCCCAGCTGACAGAGGTGCTCTGTTCCCTTCAACTTTCCTTGATGCCTTAGTTTGGACATTTTTATAGGCTTAGAACTGTAAACTTGCAATATATTAAATTCACCTTTTTAAAAGCAGTTCCAGTTCTGGTATATCGTATTCTAGCAGCTTGCAAACTAAAACAGAGGGATTCTTTGTTTTCCCTTCCTGGGTTAGTATAATCAATTTTGGCATCCAGAATTTAACACCTGAAGTTCCAAACAACATGTGTGCAAATTGAAATATGTCAGGTAACCTGAGGGATTTCTAAATTCTTCTATGGACATTTTCTGATCTTGTTTGGGTTTAGATGCATATTTAATTGTAACATTTAGATCAATTTCACTCCATAGTTTAAATATGAGAGTTGCCTACATAACTGGCACTTAGAGGCAATTGGTACTTTTGGGTTTTAGGAGAGCTTTGGGGAAAGATAGATGGTCTAGACAAGTAGAAAAGAAGGGAGGAGTTGACTGAGCTAGAAAAGCAGAGAGACAAGAAGCATTTGAGGGAAGAGAGAGATCTTAAAATTTGGAAGCAACTGTAGGACAAAACAGTGGAGGATTTATTAGGAAACCAAGTCTAGTTCTTACTTAAGTTTGTCAAATTGATCATTAGTTTGTTTAAATAATCTGTAGTGAAACAATTTTTTTATTCAGAAATCATATGGAGGCTTCTTTTCAATTGTCAAATGAACAATTTTGTTCAAGTAAAATGTTCTCCAGAGTGGCCAGTGAAGGAAGGCCTTAATGATCCTTGATGAAATCATGCCATTTAGAAAGAGAGATGCAAGAATTAGATTAGAATGAGAGTACTTAAAAGAAGTACATGTTTTAATGAGGGAGGAGAAAATTTAGAGTTATTCATCCTGAGGACAACAACCAACAGCCCATCAAAATGTATTGCCTATGTACCTACTGCTTGTGTTGGAACCTAACTGAACAGCCTGACCCCCCACTTGTAGATCTGACTATCTATGCTAACCAGTATATGGAAACCAGAGAGAATGCTCTATTGAAACCAAACTGTAATGATACAATCATGTTATAGTGAAAAAATTATCTGGTAGTTATTGGTGACCCAGAGCAAAGTTTGTCCAAGTGGATGCTGACCTTACAAGGGCTCGAAACAGCATCTCTATTTGCCAATGACAATTATCAGATCATTCAATATGTTGTATAATTATGGTCTCAGTGGAAAGTAGTTTGCACAACAATATGGACCTGTTGCCGAGTCTCCTCTTGTTCTGATCCACTCAAAACTAGTAACTTTATCATTTACTCATAAATGGGCCAAAGTTGCCCACCCAAATGAGAAATATGTTGCTTCCAAAATCCTCAGAGAGCAACTAGATATAGTTCCTGTTTTTTGGTTATATGAGGAACCAGATGCAACAGTTTATCTTATAACTTAAAAGGGATATCTTGATAATGCTTTCTCCACTGGGTGCCTAGAATTTTCACTGATTTTGAAGGATCCTGAATTTTTGTTGAATTTATTGTCCATCCCCTGGCATGAAAATGGCTTACCAATAAGTCTAGAGTAGTTGCTACTTCTCATTGTTGAGGCCCAATAAGCATAATGCCATCAAAGTTATGGACAGTGTGTTATCTTTTGGAAGGATAATTCAATTAAACTTCCTAAAGAGTAGATTGTGACACAAGGTTGTAAATTTTCTATACCTGTGAGGAAGGAAAGTAAAAGGGTTTTGCAAACTTAAAGAAAACAAACATTCATTGAAAAACATGCATTTTCCAAATCCATAACTGTGAGTGTATTAATTTGTTCAAGCAAATAATGATTCTTAAAGAATATTTGCAGTTCGAATAACCACCTGGGTCATTCTAGTTTATGAGAATGTACTGTCCTCTTCCAAGATCCATCAGTTTTCTTCTTAGGAGATAGGAGAGTTGAATAGAAATTTGATAGAATCACCACCCATGCATCCTTCAAGCCTTGATGGCAGCACTAATCTTCATATATAAGTGTAAATCTCTTTCTGAACACTGTTCAGTTTCTTTCATTCAGGTATGTATCTTTTCAGCAATAACAATTTATAACAATAATATAATAATTTAGTTCTTTGATAAATCATAAAATCAGATTATATGGATCCTCTAAGTTTATTCTTTTCATTTCTTCACTACATTTGTCCATAGTCCTTTCATTATTAACTTACAAGTAAATTAATTACAAGATTATCTTTTAAAATCAGCTTTACAATTTATGAAAAGAAAATTCATGCTCAAATTTTAATTGGGTCGCATTAAATCTATAGATCAGTTTGCAGTTGAATTTAATTAATAGGTCAGTTATTCCCAATTGAGCTCCTTACCAACATCACATTTCCCTATTTTATTTAAAGTTCGTAGCCTACTTTACCTACCCACTAAGTTAGAACCTCATGGTATAGGACCCAGGCATCCATGTTGTTTTTGAAATTATTTTAAAAGGTTCTAATGTTTATAGCCAGATACTATTCTGTACATTAGTATATGGCATCTCCAAGACAAGGAAAGAATTTATAAAACCAACATGTGACTCTGTTAGACTTCTAATATTCTAATGTTCTATAACATAGAATATTACAGTATTTGTCTACTGTCACAACTCTCCCATTAGTAGTTCTTATACATAAGTTTATTTCTTCTGTGATATTCTCAATGAGATTAAAATGTCTCTTATGCCACTTAGAAATATAGCACTTAAATGTTTAAATAAGAAGATAGTAATATTTATTATTTATAATTATAAATAATCAATTATAAATTATGTCATAATTTATGTTTTCACATTATTTTATTACATGTATATTTATGCAACTTTTGAGAAATTATAGAAGTAATAACCCCAGAAAGCGGAAACTGTATTTCATGAAATTTAAGTCATTAACATCAAGTCACATGACAAATAAGTGTCAGAGGTAGGACTATGTGCTTTTTCAATTCTAAGAAAAATGCGTTTTACTGTTAGGGATCTTTTTCTTTTAATCAAAGCCAAGGTGCATTCATGTATTCATTTTTATTATTTATTTATTTTTTGTTTCAGTAACTTTCACTTGTTTATTATGAAAAAAAGAATCTCATTTTGTTGTTTCTCTGTTGTAGAATACAGTTGCTGTGTTTTCTCCTTGGACACCCCATCAGGACTTTCAGACTATTTTAATAAATGGTCATAAATATCACAATGCATAACATACACAGTATATTATAATTTAGTAACTAGTTCAATTCTAGGGATAAGAGAAATGATTTTTCATAATTTTCACTATACTTCAGAAACTATAACCCTGAATTTCAAACCAAAGTATGTGCTTTAATATATAAATTTGAGATAGTGTATAATAACTCACTCAGAGTGGTATTCAAACTCAACCACATGGCTTCCAGGGAACAAAATGGGGAAAATAGGAAAGTCTGTATATACAGGTAAATAGAGTTGTCAATCAGAGCAGCAAATCAAAAATATGCTTTATTATCCTCATGGCAAATAATATATTAGGAGAAGTAGATTAGGGGCTTTATATATTAGGGAAATTATTAAAGGCAGAAAATTAATTTTCAAGCATCCATTAAATGTATGCCACTTTGATACTACAACTCTTTCTAAGGGCTTAAAACTTACAAAAATTTCAGGATATTTTAGGCTTTATAAAAGTTCAAATAGGTGAGGTTATAGTTTGCATTGTTTCTTAGTGATAAAGGATTCCAGAATATTGCATACCTAAATGAAATTTTATATATGGCCTAGTAGCTTAATGTTTGGAATCATTGAAATCCAGACATGAATACTGGCTGTGATGACAACTATATGTATGACCTTGGTCAAATTTTGCATCTAGCTTTACATGAATTTTCTCATGAATAAAGGGCTGTTAAATTATTTAGTTTGCAGACTGCTATTTTGCTTATATACAACAATGTCAACAAAATTCCTAATCCTGGTAACCTCTTAATACATGGTAGCTACTATGATAAATTTCCTTTGTCTCAAGTTTAATGTTTGCAAAACTGTTCTCATGGATGTCTGTTACTTTA
>PVIY010063560.1:0-10433 GCA_004026745.1 Myrmecophaga tridactyla | reverse complement strand
TGTTGGTTCTTCAGAGGAAAGGCAGCTAACTTTCCACTGAGGCTCTTTCTTAGGTGGAAGGCACAGGATGGTCTCTGCTGGTCTTCTCTCCAGGCCCTTGGGTTCCAACAACTTTCCCCGGGGTAACTTCTTTCTGCATCTCCAAAGGCCTGGGCTGAGCTGCTAGTGCTGAGATGAGGAATGCCGAGCTGCTTAGGTTATGCTACCTTGCGTTCTCTCATTTAAGCACCAGCCAATTAAGTCAAATGTCACTCATTGCAGCAGACACGCCTCCTAGCTGACTGCAGATGTAATTAGCAACAAATGAGGTTCACGTACCGTTGGCTTATGTCCGCAGCAAGACTAGGTATGCTCACCTGGCCAAGTTGACAACTGAATCTAACTAACACACCACCCTTCCCAGAACCAGACCCAAAGACTTCCGTTTCACTTGGTCATCCGAGCGGAGACCAAGGGGACTCAGATAGTCTTGGGAGGTGATCAGGCTCCCCTTCCACTCAGGCTCCCTAGCCTTTTATGAGTGGGCTGATACCTAACACACCCTGGTGCTTACCAGTCAGATGGGCAGTGCTCCCAGGAACCTGGTTCCAGAAACTATCCTGGATCCATTGCCGCTCCGGTGGTGACAGGTGCTCTACCTGGAGAGGTCAGGAGTCTGAAAGATGGGGAAAACCCCGGTGCTGGCACTGGATTCCATCGGGCCTCCAGTCCAGGTGACGCCGCCTCCGTGAGCAAGGGAGGTGAGAATATCACCAGCCTCTCAATCCAAGACAGCCCCCAGAAATGTTGTGCAAAACCAGGGAAAAGGCTGCAAGCCTCCAGGAAGTTATGTGAAACACCAGAAGAACCAGGATCGAGGCTCCGAAGTTTCAGGAAACTTTATTAGTCCATGAGCACAGGGCTCAGCCAAGTCACCTCTGAAAGTCTGAGCCCCCCTACAGGGGTTGTCACAGGGTTTTAAAGGAAGCACTTGGCTACATGCCGATGTACGGAAGGGGAGGGGTCTCTACAGGAATTTTTCTTATCCTGCCTACATGAAGTTTCAACTGTTCCTGGGGCGAGTGTCCTGTCTACTTGCAGTTTCAGTCGTCATTGGGACCTGGGAGACTTCTCAAAGGGGAAATGACCTGAATAAACAGGGGCCTGTTGCTGTGAGAGGAAATGGCCTGGGCAAACAGGGGCTGCCTGCTACAGTTCCTCTTCGTGATAAGAGTACTATCTGCCTGTTCATCTTTTTTCTCTAAGCATTTCCCACTTGCCCTATTGATCCAACCATCCTGAACTACTTCATTTCTTGGAACATATCCTGTACTCTTATCATGCCACCTTTTCTCATCCTGACTCCTTTCACTTAAGGCCCTTTTTCTCATTCCAGCTTACCTACCAGCCATCTGTCATGTTGCACAGTGGTTAAGGGTAGTTACAACTGGCTATGCCTAGTTATGGCAGCTCAGTTCTACCACTTCAGAGCTGTGTGACCTTTGGCAAGTCACTGAATTTCAGTAGAGCTCAGCTTCCACATCTGTAAAATGGGAATTCTATTGGCACCTACCATATAGGGTTGTAGAGAGGATGAAATAAGATAGTAATCTCTCAATAATGTTAGCTATTATCACTACCAAGAATCAGTTTAGGCTTCTCTTTTCTCCAAAGCTTTTATTGAACCTCCTTCCCTGACCCTGACTTTGAATTGGGAAGACCTCCTCTGAGTTCCTGCAGCACCACTTAATTCAAGTATTGATCAAACTAATATAATGGGCCTTCTACTAACCTTTTCCATGAGGTGATCAGCTTCATGGTGGTGGGGACTGTGACTTATTTACCTTTGACTCTCAGGGACTACCTTATGACCTGGACACAAGAACTCCTCTTTGCTCGATTTCGTTCCTGTTATTTCCCTGAAGGTAAAAACTGTGTTTTTATTGGATACATCATGGCTCTCTCTGCACCTCCTGTATATTTCATTTGATGGGAAACATGTTCACTGTCAGCTCCCGGGAGTTGGCCTCTCTCCAAGTTTGGCTACCTCTCCTAGGCCATCAGAACCAGGAGAGAGGGTCCCCTAGTAGTAATCACACTGGCAGCTGCCCAAGCCTCGAGATCAGAAGGAGGAGGATTGTAAGCTGAGGCCCCCCCTGGGGCCCATATCTCTGTTAATAAAGCCTGACTAAAAGTTATTTCTTGGTTAAAAAAAATCACGTTCAGAAGGATTCCAAATAATTTATGTAGATGCTTCACTCTCAAGGAAGTGTGGGCTGTAGACAGTGTGTATAGAGTGGAAAGGGGTAAAAAGAGTATCTTTACAATGGAGAAACCTGACAAACACCACCTCATCCAGATGGTCAAAGTCAACATCAACAGTCATAAATCATGTTGATAGAATATACCCTTGATATGATGTGATGAAAATGGCACTTTTCTTCTGTGCTCTTCCTTTCAAAACTCATAAGTAAAGTCTAATTATGAGAAAAATGTGAGGCAATTCCTGGGAAAACTAAAGATGGAATAGCCATGTGAGTCAAGCCCTTAGACCTTTTTAAACTTCTACAAATGGATTTAATTCAGTTACTTCCTTATGAGATATAAATATGTTCTTACTACTCTGTAACCGTTTTCTGGTTGGGTAGATACCTTTCATTGCTGTAAAGCAACTGCTCTGACAGTAGCAAAGATATGTTTAGACTTCATGTTTCCCACTTAAGGAGAACATACTTAATTTGCCCAGTGATAGAAGTACCCATTTCACAGGAAATGTAATTAAGGAACTCTTTAAGACTCTGTTGAATGAAGCTTTTCTGCCCCTACTACTCCCAGTCATCTGAGAAAATAGAATGGATTAATGGTAACATATAATATCAGAGGGAACGTCAGGTGCTGTGGCCAAAAGCTTTCCCTTAACTCTCATGGCCTTTAGGGTTGTTCTAACAAGAACTCAGAGACTATCCTAGTGTGAGCTAGTCACTGAATATCCCATATATCCATGGGTCTCATCCCCTTCCTTGACTCTGCTCTTTTACCTTACAATATTGTAATTGAGAAATCAGGAATTAAGGTATGATTTTGATTACTGAATCATTATATAGATATTCCTTTTTACTTTCTGGAATATTGGAGTAGACAGAGAGGAATACCTGAAATTCTTAAACTATAAATCAGCTGCCCTGATATCTGAAAAGATTGTAAAAGCCCTTATCTTGTGCCTTTGTGACTGTAAGAGCTGTTACTCCTTTATCTGGTCATTTTCTTGTAGGGCAAAGGCCCTAATACTAATGAAGTCAGCCATTAACTAGCCTCAGCCCCAGACATTTGTAAATTGTATTGGCTAGACTCTGCTATTGAAAGATAACTGTCTCCCTTCCTTTTAGCGCACACCTTTAGTACTGAAGTGGTAGCTCTGTCTCTCTTCCTTTCAACTTATGTTAATACTGTTTCTTTCTCTGCTTTAAACTCACTATCCGAAATGACTTCATCTCCTTTGCTGAAGTGATAGCTCCACCTCCTCTCCTTTCAACTTATGTTCTCCTATTGAAATGATAATGATAATGCTGTATCCTTTTCTGCTTTGAACTTACTATCCAAAATGACCTCATCTCCCCTTGCTAAAATCCTTAAAAACCTTGAGCCCCCCCCTTCTAGTTTGCTAGCTGTCGGAATGCAATATACCAGAAATGGAATGGCTTTTAAAAAGGGGAATTTAATAAGTTGCTAGTTTACAGTTCTAAGACTGAGAAATTGTCCCAATTAAAACAAGTCTATAGAAATGTCCAGTCAAAGGAAAGATCCAGGGAAAGATACCTTGGGTCAAGAAGGCCAATGAAGTTCAGGGTTTCTCTCTCAAGTGAGAAGGCACATGGTAAACACAGTCATGGTTTCTCCCTCAGCTGGAAGGGCACGTGGCGAGCACAGCATCATCTGCTAGCTTTCTCTCTTGGCTTCCTGTTTCATGAAGCTCCCTGGGAGGTGTTTTCCTTCTTCATCTCCAAAGCGCTGGCTAGTGGACTCTCTGCTTCGTGGTGCTGCAGCATTCTTTGCTCTCTCTGAATCTGTTTCATCCTCCAGAATGTTTCCTCTTTTATAGGACTCCAGAAACTAATCAAGACCCACGCAAATGGGTGGAGACACGCCTCTACCTAATCCAGTTTAACAACCACTCTTGATTAAATCACATCTCCAGGGAGATGATCTAATTACAGTTTCAAACATACAATACTGAGTAGGGATTAGAAGAAATGGCTGCCTTTACAAAATGGAATTAGGATTAAAACATGACTTTTCTAGGGTACATACAACATTTCAAACCAGCATGCCCCCTAAACTCGGGGAGACAGATTCTGGGCCATTAGGCTGTCTGCTCTCCTACTACATGCATAGTAATAAACTCTTTCTCTCTTTGAAACCCCGGGGTCTCAGGAATTGGTTATTGAGCACATTGGGTAAAAGAATCCATGGCCTTTGTCCAGTAACAATATGACAAAATGATAGAGGATTAATGCAGAACATCCAAGTTTATCAACTCGTCCAGGCAGGATAAACCTCAGGACCCCCTGCGTACCTTCAGTCTAGAGACTTGGCTTATTATAAATGATACCAATGAAAGACTGCTCTGGAACATCCTTGGGAGGGACTTTGTAAAAAGGCAGAAAGCATCATGAAGACAATCACTTTCCCAAGAAACTCAGACTATACCAGGCAGCTAGTGGTAAGCAGTTTCTACCCAAGACTTGGAATCAGGATTCAGAAGGCTAGGAGTCATTGACTGTCATGCTTTTCTTGTCTCTTTCTTTTCCTTTTATTGGCTGTCTTACCTCTCTCTGTTTAATGTTTTTAATTGCTAAAATGAGGTTCTTAAAGTTCCTCCCTGTAATCTTTTTTACTTTGGCTAAATAAGAGGACCAACAAAGAAAGTGCTACCTAACCTACAAATATCAAACCCTTTCTCTACAGACTCAGGGTGAGGATGGGATTTGTTTTCCCTGCTAATCCCAAGTGAGACATTATGAAAACAACTAAGCAATATTGTTCCAGACCTTATCATTTTCATGCTAATATATGTTTCCACAATCACTGTCTTCTCCACTGCGCAACCACTCAATTGACAAATGACCAGAATTAAACTACAAAGGCAAAAGTTATAGGAAGTCCTGGTTCCTGTTATTACTAGAATCTCAGACAGCTGTTGTCAGAAGTTGTATTAACCCAGGGCACTGAACAAACCAAGATATGGTCAAATCATGGTATTTGACTCAGTTTCCCTGACCAAGATGAGAGATTTTGACACTCTGAAGAGCTAGAATTTTCCACTGTGATCTTAACCTACACTTGTCTCCCACAGCTCTTCCACTCCATCCCCTCTTGCACAGAATTTAAGCCTCCATCTGTTCCTCTCCATCCCATTGTTTGGGTAATCTGCATTTTACCCAATGCAAACAATGACTGCTAATCCTAATGAACGATTCCTCTGTTCCCCAAACCAGCTGAACTTTGACAGACTCTTCCTGCTAAAGCTGCATGAAACATTCTGCCTTCTATTCCTAAATTGGCCTCCCCTTCTGAGATTTCCTTTGCCAGGCATTCTCTAACAGAAGGTTTATGCTAAGGGGCTACAGTTAATTTTTTTCCACATAAGTAATAATTAAACTTTCTAAAATGCCCTTTGGGGAATACCTACGGTCCTTTCAGAATCACTGTGGGAAAAGGATTAAGATAAATGTGAAGAAACACAGAGTTTGGGGGAGACCTGGAGAAGACAATTCAGAAATTAACCCTAAAGTCACATGAATGAAGGAATGAAGAAATCTTGGAGCTGTAACAGAATAGAACGATTCAAATTGTGTTTGAAGGGCATCATCTGCCAAACTTCCGTACGGGTCCCCCCCCACCCCAAACCTAATAAATTTGCATCTCCCAGGCAAACTGGGAAATTGGAATGTGATTGGTTTTGTTTGTTTTTTGATTTTTTTTTTGGTACCAAAATCCTGGATGTGAGTGGTTTTTATCATTGGGGGGGGGGGGGTTTGGAATACACTGTTTTCAGGCTGTCTTCTTATGTGAAGCATTTTAACAAGCTCCTCAGGTAACTGGTTTGCAAATCTTTGTTTAAGAAGCGTTGGCTTAGGGTACCTGAAACTGCAAATGTTTGATTCCCAGTGTTTGAACAGAACAACTGTTGGTCTCTTCCAGAGGGCAGTTGCCAAAGTCCATGAAAGTGGGCCCCCATCCTCTTATGTCATAGGTTATATATTATATATATGTATATATATATATACACACACATACACACACACATTTTTTACATGGGAGGCACTGGGAATCGAACCTGAGTCTCAGGCATGGCAGGTGGGGACTCTGCCACTGAGCCACCATTGCCCACCCCATAGGTAATATTTTATTGGAAAAAGTTTTTACAGATGAGAAAATTGGAAACCTGGAGAAGTGTAGTGTAGCTGTGGAAAGAAAACTGAAGTAGGATTAAGCAAGTTTGAGCTCCAGAGTTTAGGGGTTGCAGTTTGCCTAAAAGGGAGTGTTGGGGAACTTGTCTTGAAACTACATTTGCAAACAATTTTTCCTTGGATTGAATTTTTTTTGAAGCTGCTAGGAGAGGGGGCTCATGGCCAAAGATACCTTGGCTACCTTTGGAGTATTAATGAAAAAACGTACACTGGACAATGTGAAACAGGTATGGATGACTTTATTCATAGCTCCCATGGTAGGGGAGAGAGAGTAGAACTCTGCTGAAGTAGAGAGTAGAGCTCTGTTGAAACCAAGTACTGTAAGCTTTGTAAAGGCTGGGAGTGGGTTGAAGACGTGGGTGGAGGGGTGGAAGGTTGATCACTGGGATGGGGTGATGGAGTTACTGAGGTTGCAATTAGGAACACTTGGGACCCATGAGGGAAGAAAAGGCAAATAAGGAACTACCTAGTTAGGAGCCTCTCAGGTGTCTGGATAGTGTAAGAGCAGAGGGAGAGGGAGGTCAGGGACCTGAAGTCAAGGAGAAACCTGTCTAAATTTTAGTCCAGCTAAAGGGAAGCTAAGGCCATCTTGGTCAGGGGCCTCCACTGCTCTTGGACAGACCACCTTATCTTATTAGACCTTAAGTTTTACTCCTGTAAAAAATGAGGACTTAGAAAGGGACAAGGTTCCTTTCATCTTTAAGATTTTTGCAAACTGGAAAAGGGCTTTTTTTCACTACTGAAAACTAAAGACAAGTTCACTTGTAATGTTTCATTAGTAATACTATTTTAAGACAAAACTCATTGGCCTCTGACTTTACACACGTCTTTCATTCACTGCTCTGTAACGTCTCCGTATGATTTCATATCAGTAATATAATAAGTAAGGAACTTTTAACTACTTGGTGATCTCAAGGAAGAATATAACTGGTGGGAATGTTAAAACAGCACATCCATTTTGTAAAACTATTTGGCAGTTTCTTATAACATTAAAGATGTACTTACCCTATGTGCTGGTTTGAAACTGTTGTATACCCCAGAAAGACCAACTTGTTTAATCTTGATTCAACATTGCTGGGTGGGATCTTTTTGATTAACTTGCTTCCATGGAGATGTGACCCACCCAATTGTGGGTGGGGCCTTCTGATTAGGTGGTTTCCATGGAGATGTGTTTCTACCTGTTCTAGTTTGCTAGCTGCCGGAATGCAACACACCAGAGATGGATTGGCTTTTAATAAAAGGGGATTTATTTTGTCAGTTCTTCAGAGGAAAGGAAGCTAACTTTCCATCGAGGTTCTTTCTTACATGGGAAGGCACAGGATGGTCTCTGCTGGCCTTCTCTCCAGGCCCCTGGGTTCCAACAGCTTTCCCCGGGGGTGACTTCTTTCTGCATCTCCAAAGGCCTGAGCTGAGCTGGAGTGCTGAGATGAGGAATGCTGAGCTGCTTAGCTGTGCTACGTTGCACTCTCTCATTTAAGCACCAGCCAATTAAGTCAAACGTCATTCATTGCAGCAGGCACGCCTCCTAACCGACTGCAGATGTAATTAGCAACAGATGAGGTTCACGTACCATTGGCTCATGTCCCCAGCAACAGAACTAGGCGCCTTCACCTGGCCAAGTTGACAACTGAGTCTAACTACCACACTACTCATTCAAGGTACAGTTGCTTACTGGAGTCATTTAGGAGGGAACTATTTTGGAAAAAGCTTTAGAGCTAAGAGAAGACCCAAATACGATACGGAAAGAAAACACCTCTGGAGAAGCTGTGTGAAATGAAAAACCAAAGGAACAGCAAAAGCCAGCCATGTGCCTTCCCAGATTGGCCTTTCTTGAGTCAAGGTATCTTTCTTTGGATGCCTTAGTTTGGACATTTTCATGGCCTAAGAACTATAAAATTGTAACTTAATAAATTCCCATTATAAAAGCCAACCCATTTATTGTATACTGAATTTCTAGCACCATTTAACAAACCAATACACTCTATGA
Organism: Myrmecophaga tridactyla; assembly: GCA_004026745.1. Lineage (NCBI taxonomy): Eukaryota > Metazoa > Chordata > Mammalia > Pilosa > Myrmecophagidae > Myrmecophaga > Myrmecophaga tridactyla. Next base: position 1,997 of record PVIY010063560.1, on the reverse strand, counting down.
CCCAGCAATTCTACTCCTAGGTACAACTCAAGAGTTGTACCAGAATGCTCATAACAGCTTTATAGTTTTATCAATAATGGCCCCAAACTGGAAACAACCCAATATTAAACAGGAACCGTTTATTAAATGGGAAAAATGGATAAGTAAAATTGAGGCATGTTCATACAATGGAATACTACTGAACAATAACAAGGAGCAAATCACCAATATATGCAAGAACAAGGGTGAATCTCAAAAACATGTTGAGCAAAAGAAGCCAGGTACAAAGGAGTTCATACTGTATAATTCTATTTACATGAAACTCTAGAACAGGTAAACTAATCTGTGGAGACAAATTAGAACAGGGGTTACCTGGAGTTGGGAGTGGATGGGAGAGGCTGACTGCAAAGGGGCAGGAAAGAAGCTTCTGGGGTGACGGGTGTTCTTTATCTTGGTAGGTGTGGCTTACCTGACATATGTATTCATCAAACTGTTTGCTTAAGATTTGTGCCATTTCACTGTATGTAAATTATACCTCAAACATTTTTTTTTTTAAGGAAAATAGATCCCTACCCTCATAGAAAGTCCCTGTCTTCGTGGTGTTACTGGATTTCAGCTTCCAGGTCCTTGGCTGTACCATGAGAAAGAATTTGAGAGCACAGCACAGATAGAGCAAATAGGTAAGAAAGTTATTAGGTACACATATAAGAGGACATGTGAGCACTCTCACAAAGGGGTGAGAAAGATGAGAGGCAATAGGCAATGTGAGACCATTTGCCTTTATAGATTAGCTTTACTTATTCTCCCTCCTCCCTTCCTTGATCAGGGCTTTCTCTTCCCCTCCCTTCTCTTCAGAGTGGTGCCTGGTGGTAGATAGTGCGTTTGGCTCTACCCTTCGCTGTAGTGATTCACTCAGGTGTGGGTCATTTGCCTTCAGCTGGGTTGGCTGTTTCCAGGTGTTTCTTATAAGCAGGTAGCCTCTGGGCAGGTTGTCTATGGGGACACAGAACTTCTTGACCTTGATAAACTGTCCTTGCTCAAGGACTTCTCTCCCCTCTCCAGGTCCCGATCTAGCCTGCCTCAACTTCCCCATCAGAGAGTTCTTGACCCTTAATCTTAAGGGGTTGCTGAGGGACAAGGCTCCATCTTCTGTAGCTCCCTCTGGCTTATGGGGGGGGGTTGCGTATAGGCCTTACCTGACTGGGGGTAGAACTTTCTGGCTATCTCATTTAAACTGAGAGGGGAGGAGACCAGAGGGATGGTAGGAATGACTGAAAATCCTCACATCAGCATTAGTTTATTGTGAAAGGCTTCTGGTCTGGAGGAAATTAAGTTGGTGAGAAGCCTAAAAATGCAGGGTCAACTAATAGCAAGAGGATAGAAGTGAGTGGGCCTAGGAGAGGCATTAGCTAAGTGAGAATGGGGAAGAGGGAAGGAAATGATTATTTTTCATGTCCAGGAGTGCATTCCAGCTAGGCAGCTCATTTCTGCTTAAGTGGGGAATAAGAGGGTGCACGTACCAAGTTAAGAGGTGTGGGGATGAGGATTAGAAGGGGCTTGATTGATTGGGCTGCAGCTTTGGCTGCCATGTCAGCCCAGTTATTAGACAGATGTTATAATTTTTTTTTGATAGCCAGGGCAATGAATTAACCTCTGTTTTTCTGTTGGTAAGAGAATTGGGGTTTTACCTTTTGTCAAAAATGCTTACTCTTTTTCACACTGCTGCATGAGCATGCAGGACCAGGAAAGCATATTTGGTATTTATTTTAGTTTATCAATGCTGCTGGAATGCAATATACCAGAAATGGAATAGCTTTTAAAAAGGGAATTTATTAAGTTGTTATAAAAATGTTCAAACTATCCAGTAGCCATGTTTCTTGATGATGATTGAACAATGATATAGCTTTCACAATGAGACTCTGTGAATGTGAAAACCTTGTGTCTGATGCTCCTTTTAGCTACTATATCAACAGAAGAGTAGAACATATGGAATAAAAATAAATAATAGGGGGAACAAA
>PVIY010063559.1:0-10458 GCA_004026745.1 Myrmecophaga tridactyla | reverse complement strand
TGAAATTACAAAGTCAGAGTCATGTCTTCTTGAACCTAAGGATAGTAAGTATCCAGTATTTAATTTTCCCCAGTGTCTCTTGCCAATCAAAGGTAAGCTGAATTCAAGTGGAAGGAGAAACGTGTGTTTGCAGGTGCATGACTGCAAGGTGGGCTCCATGTGAACAGGACACACTCCCTGACTCCCCTCTTCCTTCCTGTGGGAGACTTGCTGGTATGGGGCTGCACTGGTGAACCTACAGACAAAGTCCGTGCCTTAAGGGGGTGGTGGTGAATATGCTCGTGGGAGGAGACAGACCAAGCAAGAAGAGAGAAGGAGAACACACACTGCTTGCTGTAAGGTGGTAAGTGCTACGAGAAAACTAAAGCAGGTGCAAACGATGGCAAGTGGCAGACTGCAGATTTTAGAGAGGGATGAGAGGCTGTCTCGCCGAATACCCACAGGAGGTGAAGTTGGAGGCAGCACGTGTGCTTCTGGGGAGGCACATTGGCCTGACAAATGAGGGCGCAAGCGCGCGGGGGCTTTCCTGGCAGATAGCATGGCAGATGGAAGGTTCCTGTGGCTCGGGGGGGAGGGAGGGAGCAAGGACGGGAGTGACCAGGAGACAGATTCACAGGGCGGTTGAAGATTGCAGCTGATGTCTGGCACTTTGGTTTTTATTCACGAGCTAGAGAAAAAGCCCCTGGAATCTTGAGTGGAGTGACGCGGCTTGATGTCAGCTTTAACAGAACTGTTCTGGCTGCTGTGTTAGGGGGTCACGGTTGAAAATGAGGAGGCTGGTTAAGAATGAGGCTACTGGATTATTCAGGTGTCAGGTGATGAGCATGGAGGCAGTGGGAAGCAGCAGGACTTGTGTAGGACTTTAGATAAAGCATACCTAAGAGAGAACCCTAAGAGGTTGCCTGTGAAACCGACGGAACGATCCATCACAGTGAGTGGGGGGTGAGAGAAGACCCAAGGATGGCCCCAAGAATCTTAGCCTGCACAGACTGAATTGATGGAATTGTCATTTACTGATGAAGATAATGTTCTTTCAGAATTCCAAGAGAAACATTGTATTTAATGTAAACTTAGATAATGGTTCTGGGTTGGGGAGTACAGTTCAACTTTGTATCGTTCTAGTTCATTTCATGCAGAGCAGTTGTCTCTTCCCTACTCTTTCACCATTTTCTTTCCTTTGAGATTCTGCTTATGGTTGTTGGCTTTTTTCATCTCCTACGTATTTGCTTTTACTGTTTTATACGTTTACTTATATGTCTGGTATTTTTTGTAAATAAAAATATTTTGGAAACAAAACTTTGAGCAGTGTATTTTTTTATATAGCCTATTGTTATATAAGCTTCCTTTTCAAAATAGCATTTATTTTAAACTATCATATTTTAGATGATTTATCCTTCCCGTCAGTGCCTTTTGGGAGATATATAAGTATTCCAAATATGCTACCATTTTTCAAATTAGCTTGTAGCTCCTCTTTGGAATTGCCTCCTGGGTCAGTTTTGAAGTGACGTAAGGAATGGTTCTCCTGACTTCAGAGTTACACTGTACTTGTGTTGAAAACATCAGAATCATCAAGCATGGCTTCAAGTTGGTTTTCTTTTTCCAAAAATTAAATGCAGACCTTGAGCAAGTTAGTTTGCTTTCAAGGAGATCTGAAAATGCTTAATGAAAAGCACTTCTAGAAGTAGTCTTTTGAGTGCTAGAATATATGTGTTAATAGTTCTGATGTGACTCTGGTGATGGACGCACTCATTGATCCTATTTGTTTAGGTGTGTTTGCTGTAAAAAAGTAGGTCCGTGCTTTACAGCTGGACTGTGTATTTAGAATACTGGAGTTTCAGTGCTGAGAAAAGTGCTCCATTTTTCGGAAGTTCTAATTTTTTTCAGCAGAACTTTCTTTATTAACCTATATTCAGTTTTTTTTTTTTTTTAACTATTGGCCTTAAATAAAAATGGGTAATCCCTGCAGGATTTAAATGCAGTTAATACATTTCCTGAATATACCAGCAACTTCTTTCTCCATCAGCTTGGGCTAATGGTGCTACCCTTTGGCTAGTGAGGGGAAGCAGTAGAATTGAATGCCAATTTCCTATCACCCAAAGATCTTCAATGACTGCTTTTAAAGTATCATTATAAACCCAAAAATTTAAACCTATTTGAGGTATTTCAGTTCATATAAAGTATTGTCCCATTTGACATGCAAATTGTGCCATCTTTGGCTGAGGGGCGCCTGTTCTTCCTTCTTCTATGACCTGTATTCCTAGATAGCTTCCTTGCTGTCTCCTGTGGCATACGGCTTCAGGCTCTTCCTGAACATTTTCTCCAAGAATCCCTCATTTCTGTTAGTGGTAAGCGGTAGTCAAGAGCACAATCCGGGTGTCGGGCCTTCTCCTTGCTGTGGAACTGGCCATTGTTTTAGCACATCAGGACTGCTGGGTTTGTGACCCCCTCTCGGTTGAACCGGCACCGCCTCTGCACTGCAGGGAGAGCTCTGGTTGTCCAGGACACAGAAGGCGGCAGAATGGGAACGTGCAGTCCTCCCCCTGCAGCGCTCGGAGCACCAGTCCCAATGCCAGTGCTCCCGGAGCAGGACGACGACAGAAAACGGCTCGTTTTTGCCTTTGCTCGTGCCGTGCTTCCTCTCTCTTCTTTTTTTCAGTTAAACTGTGTCTCCATTGCATTTGTATCTGTCACAGTCCATTTCTCCTCCTATGGTCTGTCCTTTAATGGTGGTTCTATGAGGATCTCTCTGAGGTTCGTGGGAGTCGATGCCCATCTTACAGCAGGATCTCCAGGGCTCATGGGAACTATTTCAGAGGACCTGCAGTTGGCACCAGCTTATCAGGGACCTTTACAATGGAAAGTCCCTGAGCTTGGCTGTAAAATCCTTGAGTAACCATTTGTTTCTTTGAATGTCTTAAGTCTATTACTAATTTTCTTCTGGCATGAAGTATTGGTGGTTTAAGTTTGATGGCAATCTAATATTTTGTTAGAAGGCACTTGTTCTTTTTGCCTGTATGTTCACAGTATTTTTAAATTTTTCTCTAAATTCACTAAATTAAAGAAAGTGTCTTGGTGTTGGTCATTCTGAATTGATTTCTCAGATATGTGGTGTGTATTTTGAATATTTGTAATTTGGTATCTTTTTATATTTCAGTTAAGTTTTCTTATGGTGTTTGATATGTGTTGTTTCTATGTGTGATTTTCTTCAGAGATTGAAGATAGTTTTGATATGTTTTGTTTATCTTTAGTTATAGAGACTTTGTCTTGATTTTTTATTTCTTTCACTTCTTTTTTTCCTGCTCTCTCTTTTTTTAAATGTAAAAATAAAGCTTACAGAAAAGTTGAAAACATGGTGCCCAGATTTTTTTTCCCGACAGGTTTATTTGAGAAGAAGTTGCTGATATGCTGCTCTGTCATCCCTAAATATTTTGCAGTATGTTCTTACAAGGACATTTGATTTTGATAGAGCATGAACTCAGGAAGTTAACATTGATGTGCTACCTCCGTCTAATCCTCAGACCCCATTACAGTTTTGTGACTCGTCCCAAAATGTCTATTTGTGGCATATGCATGGTGATGTGACTTCAGTGTGCCAGATTGGCCCGCGTGTGCAGTCTTTCCTGCGTTCCCGCGTGGACACCTGCTCACCTCCTTGGATGCCCTCCTCACCTGCTTGGCTCCGAGTCCTCCTCTGGGCTGCCCCCCACGAGCAGATGGCCCCTTTCTGCGGGAGCCCTCTTAAGATGCCCACCACAGTCGCTCGAGCTCTGCTACCCTTGGTGGTAGCACCTCCCAGATAGCAACGCCCCGCGCTCTGCTTGTGTTTCGTCACCCCGTACCTGGTATGCTAGCCTGAGACAAGCAGCCTCCACGGCCTGCTCGGGCTCCGGCATGCTGAGCCACACCCTGCGTGGAGGGGCTCGCAGACCCCTTGACGCTGGGGCACCTTCTGGGCGGAGGTCCTGCTCTTCCTGCATGGGCCCTGACCCCCCGATGGGGACACTGTCCTTTCTCGGCACATACCTGGAATACCTTTGCACTGGCATAGAATTCTGACCTCAGGACTGGGGAGCTCCCCTGGGGCTGCCCTGTGACTCTGCTCATCGTTTGACCTCCTTCAGCAAGCGACTCCTCCTCTGCCCCTTTCTCTGTGCCCCTCGCCCCGGAGCTGACCTGTGCCAACGCTGTCTGCTTGGGCTCGGTGGAGCGGGCATCCTTGCTTGTGCCTTCCTGACCTTGGGAGAAAGCTTTCCATCTTTACCATTAAGTATGATGTCAGCTGTGGGTTTTCATAGATGTCCTCTATCTGGTTGAGGAAGTTCCTTCTATTCCAAGTTTTTTGTTTGTTTTCATCATAAGAGGGTGTTGCTGTTACCGCATCTATTGAGGTGATCATGTGGTTTTGTTTATTGGCATATTTAGTATTAATATTGGTATTAATTTTCATATGTTGAACCAACCTTGCATTCCTGGGATTAATCTGAATTGGTTATGATGTTTACTCCTTTTTATACGTTGCTCCATTCAGTTTGTTAATATTTTGTTGAGAATTTTTGTGTCCATATTCATGAGACATATTGGTTATTTTCTTTCGATGTCTAGGTTTGGTTTTGCTATCAGAGTAAAACTGGTATAATAAAATGATTTGGGAAATGTTTCCAGCTCTTCAGCTTTTCAAAGTGTTTTTGAAGAATCAGTTCTTTTTAGAAAGTTTGATGGAATTGACCAGGGAATCCATGTAGGCCTGGGTGTCTGGTTATGGGCAGTTTTCTCACTTTCAATGTGATCTCTTCACTTGTTACTCAGGTTGTCTTATTTCTTTTGAGTTGGTTTTTGGTACTTTCTGTCTTTCTAGGAATTTTTCCATTTCACTTCAGTTGCTTAGTTTATTGGCATACATATTGTTCATAGTAATACCTTATAACCCTTTCTATTTCTCTAAGGTTGTTATAATATTTCCTCTTTTATTTCTAATTTGGTAATTTGAGTTTTTCCTCTTTCTTTGGCACAGATAGTTGAAGCATTGTCAATTTTGTTGATCTTTTCAAAGAAACAGCTTTGGATTGCATTTATTATTGTTTTTTTCTCTTCTCCATTTATTTAATTTCTTAATCTTTATTATTTCCTTTCTTCTGCTTGCTTTAGATTTAATTTGTTCTTTTTCCTGTGTCATAAGGTGGAAGACTAGGTTATCGGTTTAAGATCTTACTTTTTAAAATTAGATGTTCACAGAAAAAAATTTCCTACTAAATGCTGCTTCAGTTGCTACCTGTCAGTTTTGGTATTCCTGTTTATTTTCACTCATCTCAAAGTATTTTCTTATTTTCCTTGTGTTTTTTTCATTCATATATTTGTTATTTTGGTGGATGTTTGTTTAATTTCCATATATTTGTGATTTCCCCAAATTTGATTCTGTTACTGTTTTATATTTTGATTCCATTGTGGTCAGAAAACATACTTTGTGTTATTTCTCTGTTTTTCAACTTACTAAGTTTGTTTTATGGCCTAGCATATGGTCTCTTCTGAAGAATATTCCATGTGCATTTGAGAAGAAAGTATATTCTGCTGTTGTTGGGAGGGTGCTCTGGAGAAGTTTGGGAGGCCGACGTGGTTTATTGTGTGGCTCAAGCCTTCTGCTTCCTTGTTGGTCTTCTGCCTGGCTCTGCCCATTACTGAAAGCTGTGCATTGACGTCTCAGACTGCTATTGTCGAATTGTCTGTTTCTCCCCTCATTCTGTCAGTTTTTTCATTTACTTTGGTACTCTGTAGTTAGGTACACGAATGGTTATAATTTTTCTATATTTTCAGTTGGAGCGAACCTTTTTTCTTTATAAAATATCCCTTTTTATCTCTAGTAGTCTCTTGTTCTAAAGTCTATTTTATCTGATAGACTTAAACTCACTACAGCTTTCTTGTGGTTTTGTTTGTATGGGGTACCTTTTTCCACCTTTTTACTTTAAATCTATTTGTATGTTTGAATCTAAAGTTTGTCTACTGTAGACAGCATATTGTTGGATGTTTTTTCTTTTTCAAGTCGGAGCATCTTTGTCTTTTGGTGAGATAATATATTCCATTTTAATGCGTAAGAATGAAATTATATTATAAGGTAGTCCCCTGATGTTGTTATTGACATAGTTTGGATTTATGTTTACCATTTTGCTTTTTGTTTGATACATATGTTCATCCTTTATTTTTTGTTGTTCCTCAAGACCTCTTTTACTGCTTATTTTTCACTATGTGATCATTTTCTAATGTAGCATTTTTCTTTAATGATTTTCTCACCGTTTTTTTCAATTTCTAATTTTTGTCTTTTATTTATATTCTTAATGGGTGTTCCAGGGCTTACCACAGACATCTTAACTTATTAAGCTTCAGATTTATACATACTGAATTCCAGTGAGATGTGCGAATATTATTCTCTATATAGTCCTATTTCATTTTATCTATTTGTGTGATACTATTGTTATACTTATTACCCTGTAAATACTACAAGCCTGACATTACATTGTTAGAATTAGTAATTTTGTTTATTTGTGTTTTTTAAAGAAGCTGTGAGAATTAAGAAGTACAGGCATGTGTTTATGGCTTATCATTTACTTATCATTTTCATTTGTTCCTCTGGATTTCAGTTGCCATCTGGAGACATTTCCCTAACTCATTATAGCTTTGTTCCCACCAACCTCTTTTGGTTATATTATAATATATTTCTATATGTTACAAGCCCAACAATATATTATGTACCTATTGTTTTATATAGTTATTTTTCAAATCAATCAAGAGAAGAAAGGAGGAGACAGCTGATTTATGCTGTCTTTTGTAATTACATAATTATCTTTGTTTTTTTATGTGAATTTGAATTATTGTCTGAAGCTGCTGTGCTTTCTGTTTTTGCCATCATTTAGAATATTAATTTGTATTTTCTCAACAGATGTTAAGGTACAGCTGTGTTTTTCTCAGTGATGTCTAAACACCATAGTACTTCAGTGGAGCAGTTGTGAGGGTGTCTCCTACCTGTGTAAGCTGGTGTTGTCACCACTTCAGCAGATATCTTACCTGTGAGATCTGCTTTGCTGCTTGAATGCGCTGCACTCATCAGCCAGTTTCGACTGTGTCCCCTCAGCAAAAACCGCCCCTTGAAAGCACTGCTTTCCTTCAGTGGTGTATTAGTTATCCAGTCAGGACATCTCATTCCAACAAAATTTGCTTTAGGAATATTTAGTATATTTTAAATTATTTTAGAAGAAATATAACAGCTGTCCTTTGACTTTCTTAATCAGTTCTTCATGGAGGCCAGTGGGACATAAAATTTGTTGAGACATAGAGAACTTTATCTTTTACCATAACCCTTATTGTTGATGAAAATTATTTGTTTTCAAAATGAGAGGATTTCATTGAAAGGGGAAAAGAAAACGGTAAAAAGAAAAAAAAGATAGGTGTTGTAGTAGTGGTTAGGGTTAGGTGTCACTTGGCGGGGTGACGGGCTCCGGTTCTGTTGCTGTGGACTAAAATTATCCGCAGGTGAGACTCATCTATGACTGATTGCCTGTGCATTCAGCCAAGGGTGTGCCTTCTACAGTGAGTGAGGTTTAATTTAGTTAACAGAAGCTTAAGGGAGAGGTCAGGAGCTCACCCAGACTTTTGGAGACGCAGAAAGGAACCACCCCAGGGAAAGCCGTTTGAACCCAGAACCCGGGAGGGAAGCCAGCAGACGTTGTCGCATGCCTTCCCATGTGACAGAGAAACCCAGGAGAAAGCCAATGGACTTTCCTCCAAAGAACTGTAAATTTGTAATAAATAAGTCCCCTTTATAAAAGCCAGTCCATTTTAGGTGTATTGCATTCCAGCACCATTAGTGAACTAAATCAGGCAGATTTTAAAGCAATCTAGTAAAACTTTTAGAAATGAAATATATAACAATTGAAATTGGAATTTAAATGAAAACCCAATCAGTGGATTAAATGTGGCTGAAAATTAATGAATTACATGACAGATAAGAAGTATTTAGTAAAAAAATATCTGGGGAATGAAATGGAAAACACTAATGAGGACTTTAAGTAACTTGGGAGATAGAGTCAGAAAGATAACCTGTGCCTGGCCAGATGACTGGGAGGCAACCATAGAGAGCACAGGGAATGGAATGGTAGTAGGCAAATCGAGATGGAGCATGCATTCCAGAAATGATGGCATAATCTGTTAAAGGGAGTAGAATGGATCCAAGGAAGACAAGTCATGGGAAGTTAGTCTTTATCAGTGAAGCTGCATTGCATCAAAGACAACAACATATCTCAAGAACAACCAGAGAAAAAGAGTTTGACAACAAAATAATTATAATTGTATTCTGGCTAATTTCCCAGGAAGCTTATAGAATTCTCTCTTCAGTGTGCTGAGAGAAAATAGCTGCCCAGTTAAAACAGTGGCAGCCCTTGAACGCCCATGACCCCCTGCCGGCCCCACCTTGTCTCCTCCCCTCCCTCGGAGTCTGGTCGGGAGCAGTGCCTGGCTGCTGAGTGGCAGGTAGGTTCTGTAAGGTGGGGGACACTGCGCCCCTGCTCCTGTGGCCTTGTCTCCGCCCCTTTCTGGTGGCCTCCGTGCAGCAGGCTGCCCTGCTGTGAACCATCTGCGGAGAGCTGCCCAGGGCTGCCTCCAGGCACCACCATGCAGCTGCGGGGGGTCTTGTCAGCCGTCAGCCCAGCAGGTGCTTTCCCGGTGCTGGAGACACGCAGTACGTGCTTGACCTGGCTGTTAAACGTCCAGGTTGGAAACTGTGAGCGAGGCAGCCGTAAAAACAATCCGGTTCCATTTAATGGAGTGGAGAACAAAGCGTCAGATCCTAAGAGTGCAGTATGTTTGCAGTATTGAAAATATCTAAACACCCCCATATTTAGAAGATAAAAAGGACCATAGTTACATGTACATACTTTCTAGTTTTTGTGCTGCTTTTCCTTTCAGAGAGATATTGCCTAATTACTAGTAGTTTGCATCCATGTTTGCATAAGAAAAGCTCTCTAGAGAATATTTGGTGCAGAAGTAGCAAATTGGCTGAATGGGGACTGATGTGTTGGCTTCCACTGTATTTTAAAAGTTTTGAATAAAATTTAAAAATGAGGTGATTTTCCATAAAATATAGACTTCATGGCCAATGAACTGGCTGCACTGGTATGGCTGGCCGAACTGAGCAAAAGGCCCATTCATGTGCGGGCATGCCTGGGTCTCTTTTGGTGCTTGAGTGAGGGGCGCTTAGTTGGGCCTATTCTCGCATCAGAGTCAGGAGACTGGCCCCACGTGTGCTTAAGTGATTTTTTAAGGGTCAGAACAGTCGTGAGTGGTAGAGCCACGGCATTCACGCCCTTGGATGCTGACTGCGTGTCACAGGCCTGGGGTTTTGTCCTGGCACCATCGCTTCCTAATTCCTGTAACATTCTGTTTTCATAGTTGTGAATCGTAAATACTAGGCTGCTGTCATGTGAGTGTTGCAAAGGTAAAATGTTATTTGTCATTGTCGGATTCATTTCTGATGAAAACCTTTAACCACTTCTGACCGCACTTTCCTTTTGAGCCCCGGCATCCTTTTGGCTATTGTCCTTTTAAAGCAGTAGCCTGTTTCAGTGAACCTCTTCTGGGTTTAGCATGCATATTGTGATATTATTGTGAAATAACGTGATATTCAATAGGTTGATAAACTTTTAGGTAAAGATATAAATATTTTTGAATATCAACATTTTTCAGTCTCAGATGATACCGTTTTTCTATATACGTAAATCCATGTGCCAGGAACTGTTTAGTTATATAACCACTTCTGAAAATGTTCAGAAATATTAAATTCATGGTAGGAAATAAGGTAAATTTCTATTTATATTTAATATATCTGTCTTTCTGTTATTTTCTATTAAGTTATTTTGTGAGTGGCTAAAACAGCAAAATGAGAATATGAAGGTCTAAGTTAGGGTCATACAGTTTCAGAGCATTGACATGAGAAGAGCGACTCTGTTAAGAAACACCACTAACTAATACCTGAAACATGGGAGCACAAATCGCTTTTTATCTGAGATGTTTTTCTAGTTAAAACTCCGGAGTCTGTTCCGCTAGGCTAGCGAGGTCCTTCTCTCCACGTCGTCTGGAGGCAGAAGTAAAGGGGGAGCCGGCTCGGGAGATTTGGGTCTAAGGGGCGCGTGCTGGGATTACCCACAGCAGGTCTAAAGAACTGGAAGCTGAGTCAATCGAGGCATAAGGCAGGGAAGCTTTATTGTGTATAGGCACTTATGCCATGGCTACCAGCAGCTAAAGACTCTGAGGCTTGGTGAGTCCCGGAATATATGCATTTGCGGAGAGGTGGAGCCAGGGCAGGGACTCCGGGGGAGGGCAGCCAATCATACAATGAGGAAAGATAGGGTGATTGTGAGGTTGGTAGCTACCAGGGGGAAGTAGTTTCTGAGTGTGCCTGTAACTGCGGATGTTGTG
>PVIY010063558.1:0-10467 GCA_004026745.1 Myrmecophaga tridactyla | reverse complement strand
GAATTCTGCTTTTCTCATTCTTCCAAATGTTGTTCCCACAAGAAATTTCCAATAAATTTCCTGCACTCAAATCACCACATCATAGTATGTTTCCTAAGGAACCCAACCTAAAAGACAAGTGTAAAAAGTGTGTTTATTTTAGCAACACCGTATCAACAAGCATCCTTTCGCTGATGTTCAGAATGATGTACAGAATAGTTTTGCTTGTGACTCCTTTTTCTTTCTTAAAGTATTTTCAGCCTCAATACCATCAAAGGTATTGGGGTGCCGACAGAGTTTCATATGCCATCACCCTTTTGGGTTTTAAAAATTGTCTTTGTAGAAGACACTAGAGGATAGAAGCAGAATCTTACTGTTCCTGTCAACCCTCCTTCTCTCCCCACTGGTTATAGTATTGGGATCTAAAATCTGCCTTAGAGACCACCAGAAATAATCCCATCAAGTCCTTTGTTCTTATTTGTATCAGCTGCCTGGGAAGGCACAGGGCGCTTCACTTCCTCCCCCATTACAAGATGCTCAGCCCATATGGCTCACTAAGCTCTTGAATTGGCCTAATCTCACATTCTACCCCCAAGTCCAAAAACCAGTCACTATGTCTTCTGCACCACATGGTTAATCAACTGAAAAATCCTCTGGCTCCTCACCCTTTCCTTCGAACAGCCCCAAAACATGACTGCTCCTACAGACATTTTCTTCTATTCAAACTTTCAAATCAGAGCTCTTTTTAATCTACATCTAAGCCATTTCTTCATTCCTTCATAAACCCTTTCTTTTTTACAGTTATCTATAAAAATTCAGGTCACTGCCTCAATTTTTGAAAGTTTTACTACATATATCACTGTCCTCTGTATCTCTTTCCAACAAACATCAGTCACAAATCTTACTACTTTTAATATCCAGATAGATGATCTTTCCCACACTGTTGCCTCTTGATTCAGTGAACTCCTCTCCTACAATGATCTTTCTTTTTACTGACCCCCACCACTCCCTTGACCATATCCTGGCATGGCTGCTATGGTGTATGGTGTATGGTGTATGGCCAAGGTGGTGGCGGTGGTCGGGTGGTGTGACATGGTCTTAATCTTAATTCAATTCCTGTAGGTGTGAACCTATGAAAAATAGGACATTTTGAAGAAGTTCCTTTTAGTTAAGGTACCACCAGCTGCATCAGTATGTGTCTTAATCCCATTACTGGAAGCCTTATTAGTAGAAGGGCACAGGAAGGAGTTCGAAGCCAGAAGTCAGCTAGAACCCAGAAGAGAAAGAAGAAGACATCACCATGTGGAAGAGCCAAGGAACCCCAAGGATTGTCACCCCACCAGATGCTACTGAGCCCAGGAGGAAATAGTTATTTTAACTTCCCAAACTGTGAGAAATAAATTCCCATAGTTTAAGCAAATCCATTGTATAGTATTTGTCATGGCATCTAGAAAACTAAGATAATTGCTTACAACCTACTTATTATCTAATTTTAAGCATTACCTTCTCCACCACCATTTCCTATCTTTAAAGTTCACTCTTTTTGGAAGTTTCTATCCTACTTTTATTTCCCCTTGTCCAGGTTGTACCACCATGATACCACCCTTGCATTCACTCTCAACACTTATATTCTCCTCTGTGCACTGACCATATCTGGAAAAACCTCAATCTTGGCTGTGCCCAACTCTTCACCTACTTTGCGCCAGTTTCTGGACAGCTATTGTCAGCTACAGAAGAAGACAAATCAATCTGACTGATCTCACTTTAAATTCATAACCAGTAATATCAAATGGGCCCATGGAGCCAGCCAGCAATTTCACGATATTTTCCTAGGCCATTCAGTTTTTCACACTTCTGGGCTACTTACTTTTCTACATATTTTCTTCTGTCTTCAAGTCTCTAACGTCTTATAACCAAGTTATTCATAATTGATGAACCTTTATTTTTTCATAGAGAAAAAATATAGAAACAATTAGAAAATAACTTTCTATCCCAGACCACATCTGAGCCCATATTTCCTGCCATCCCTCCTACACAATGAATTAAATGACATGATCCTATCCAAAGATTTAATCCACTTACAAGTGGACATTATTGTCTCTTCCCTAGAAGGGCATTCTCCTGAAATTGTGCGCTTTCTTTCCTGCATCATCTACTTTTGTCTACATTCTAGTTTGCAAGCTGCTGGAAGGCAATATACCTGAAACAGAATGGCTTTTTAAAGGGGAATTCATTAAGTTGCAAGTTTACAGTTCTAAGGTCATGAAATGTCCAAATTAAGGCATCCAGGGAAAAATACTTTGGTTCAAAAAGGCCAATGATGTTCAGCTTTTCTCTCTTCTCTGGAAAGTCACATGACAATGTCTGCTAGCTTTCTCTGCAGGCTTCTACAATGGCTTCCCCAGGGTCTGTCCATTCCATTGGCTCTGTGGATTTTTCCAAAATGGTCCCTTCTTAAAGGGCTCCAAAGCAATCCTACCTTGAATGGATGGAGACATATCTCTATGGAAACTATCTAATCAAAAGTTACCATGCACAATTGGGTGGGTCTTATCTCCATGGACACAATAAAAAAGATTCCACCCAGCAGTATTGAATGAGGATTAAAGGACATGGCTTTTCTGGGGTACATAATAGCTTCAAACCAGCACAGCCTATCTCCTCAATCACTCCTAAAAGATGTTTATGCTAATACATTACCGTGCTGGTTTGAAAGGATTATGTGCCCTAGAAAAGCCAGGCTTTAATCCTGATCCAATAATGTTGGAAACTTTAATTAGATTATCTCCGCGGAGATGTGACTCACCCAATTGTGAGTATTAACCTTGATTAGATGGAGATGTGACTTCACCCATGCCAGGTAGGTCCTGATTAGTTTACTGGAATCTTTTAAAAAAGGAAAATTTTGTAGAAAGCATGAGAGAGCCAGGAGAGCCCACACAGCCAGAGAACCTTGGAAATGAAGAAGGAAAACGCCACTGAGGAACCTCATAAAACAAGAAGCCAGGAGAGAAAGCTAGCAGACTTCTCCATGTGCCCTTCCAGTTGAGAGAGAAACACTGAACTTCACTGGCCTTTCTTAAGTGAAGGTAACCTCTTGTTGGTGCCTTAATTTGGAAATTTCTATAAATTTGCTTTAATTTGGACAATTTCATGACCTTAGAACTATAAACTTGCAACTTAATAAATTCCCCCTTTTAAAAGCCATTCAATTTCTGGTGTATAGCATTCCAGCAGCTAGCAAACTAGAACAATTACCAATATTAAAAAAAATTATTTTGGCCCACATTGCACTCCAGGTACCACCCCATTTCTTTATCTATCTTCTAACCACAACAAAGCAAAATTTATTTAAAATATTCTATTTGCTATCCCTTTCAATGGCCTTCCATTCCTGCCTCCTAGTTGTGAATATCTTTTAATTTTTGTTACTTCATTCTTAGTTTTCAAGCCTAACAGCTAAGATGCAACTTGACGGAATATATTTTTTAATACTCCATTTTATGGTTCTACTTTTTTTTAACATCTTATATAATTAGTATAACAAATAATTCACCAAAATTATACAAATCATTTATTTTAAATATGTTCACGTAATTATGCAACTATCACTATATTCTAATTTTAGAGCATTTTCATCACAACAGAAAGAAACCATGTACTACACATCAGCAATCACTCTGCCTTCACCATCTCAATGCAACCACTATTCTATTGTCTTTCTCTATGGATCTGCCCTGTCTGGATATTTCATATAAATAGAATCACACAATATGTATTTTTGTGACTGTCTTTTTTTACTTAGCATAATGTTTTCAAGGTTCTCCATGATATGTATTTACATTTTATTATCCATTAATAAGATAGTGGTCATTTGGAGTGTCTCCATTGTTTGGCTATTCTAAATAATACTTCAAGAAACATTCATGTACAAATTTCTGTGTAGACATATGTTTCCATTTCTCTTGTATATACTTTGGAGTGGAATTGGCATATAAAACGGTAACTCTAACATTTTGAGGAACTGCCAAAATGTTTTCTGAAGCTGTTGTACCATTTCACATTCCCATCAGCAAAATATGAGGAATCCAATTTGTTCACATCATGCCACCACTTGTCATCATCTTTTTAAAATTATAACCATTCTAGTGGGTGTGATGTGGAATGTAATAGTGCTTTTCATTTGTTTTGTTCAAAAATTTATTGAGATAATTCACATACCATACAATTTACTTATTTAAAGGGTACCATTCAATGCTTTTTAATATAGTCAAAGATATGTACAACCACCCCCACAATGTTAGACTATTTTTATTATCTCATAAAGAAATCCTATACCCTTTAGCTATCATGCCCCCATGTCCAAACTGCCCCCCTCTAACCCTAAGGGACATAGAATTTCTGCCTTTATAGATTTGCCTGTTCTAGACATTTAATATAAATGGAATCATACAATATGTGATATCTGTGACTGGAATTTTTTATTTAGTGTAATATTTTCAATATTCATCCATGTTATAGTATGTATCACCATTTCATTGCTTTTTATGATTGAATAATATTCCATTATATGGACATATCCCATGTTGCTGATCCACTCATCAGCTGATGACCATTTGAATTATTTTCACCTTTTGGCTATTATAAACCATATAGTTGCTGCTACAAACATTTGTCACAAGTTTTTTTTTTCCTTTTTGCATGGGAAGGCACTGAGAATCAAACCTGGGTCTCCAGCATGGCAGGTGAGAACTCTGTCTGCTGAGCCACCATGGTCCGCCCTGTTAAAAGTTTTTGCATTGACATATGTATGTATTAATCTTGGGTATACATCTAAAAGTGAAATTGCTAGGTCATACAGTAACTCTGTGTTTAACCACTTAAGGAACTGCCAGACCATTTTCCAAAGGAGCAGAACCATTTTATATTCCCACTTCAGAGTATGAGGCTTCCTATTTCTCCACACTCTTGTCAACACTTGTATCAAACACTTTTTAGTATAGCCAACCTAGTGTGTATGAAGTAGTGTCTCAGCATGCCTTTGATTTGTATCTCCCTGATGGCTAATGATGTTGAGCAGTTTTTCACGTGCTTATTGATCATTTTATGTCTTCTTTGGAGAGTGTCTTTCTAGATCCAATGCCCATTTTTTAATTGAGTTATTTGTCTTTTTATTATTGAGAGTTTTTTAAATATTCTATACAAAACTTTAGTCAGATATAAGATTTGCAAATATTTTCTCCCATTATGTGGCTTTTCTTTTCACTCCCTTTGTGATATTCTTTGAAGCACAAACACATATAATTTTGATGTAGTTCAACTTATCTATATTGCTTTTGTGTTGTGTGCTTTTGATGTTAAATCTAAAAATTCATAGCCAAATATAAGTTCATGAAGATTTCTCTCCATGTTTTTTCTATAAGTTTTATAGCTTTAACTCTTACATTTAGATGTTTAATCCATTTTGAGTTAATTTTTGTGTATATGGTATGAAATCAGTTTCTAATTTCATTCTTTTACACGTGGTTATACAGTTTTCCTAGCACTATGTGTTGAAAAGATTGTAATTTCTCCTTGCATGGTCTAGGCACCCTTGTCAAAAAAAAGCAGACCCTAGACACATGGGTTTATTTCTGGAAACTTGCTTGTATGCCATTGATCTATATGTCAGTCTTTATGCAAGTACCACAGTCTTAACTACCATTGCTTTGTTGGAAGTTTGAAACTGGGAAATGTGATTCTTCTTACTTTTCTCTTCTTTTTTGCAAGGATATTTTGACCATTCTGGATCCCTTTCAATTCCATATGAATTTTAGAATCAGCTTTTCAATCTCTGCAAATAAACCAGTTGGGACTTGGAAATGGATTGTGTTGAATGTGTAGGTGAATTTGGGGAATACTACCATCTTAACAGTATTAAGTCTTCTAATCCAAGAACATGAGATGCTTTTCTATTTATTTACTCTTCCATTTCTCTCAAGATGTTTTATACATTTCATTGCATAAGTTTTGTACTTCTTTTGTTAAATTTATTTTTATGATATTATAAATGGAATTATTGGCTTAATTTCACTTTTGGAGTGTCCATTGTAGGAGAATAGAAGACAGCTGATATTGACCTTCTATCCTGCAAACTTGCTATGCTGATTTGCTATTTTTGAAAATAGTTTAATGGATTCTTTTAGATTTTCCATGTATAAAAATAATATAAGAAAGTGAAAATAGTTTTATATCTTCTTTTGTAGTCTGCATGCTTTTTATTATTTTTCTTGACTAACTGATATGGCAAGAATTTCCAGTACAATCTTGAGTAAAAGTATTGAGAGGAGACATCTATTCTTCTTCATGATTTTAAGAGAAAAGCACACAGTCTTTTGCCATTAATTATGTTAACTTTATCCAGGAGAGGTGTTCATCTATTCCTACTTTGCTGAGTGCTTTTATCATGAAAAGTTATTGGATTTTTTGGGGGGGAGGGTGCATGGTCCAGGATTTGAACCCAGGTCTCCCATATGGAAGGCAATCATTCTACCATTAAACCACCCATGCACCCAGTTATTGGATTTTATAAGTGCTTTTTTCATCATCTGTTAAAATTATTATGAGGTTTGGTTTTTATTCTATTAATATGATGTAGTACATTAATTGATTTTAGGATTTTAAGCCAACTATGTATTCCTGGTATATACCTTACTTGGTTATGATGTAAAAATATTTCATATGCTGCTGAATTCACTCTGATAGGATTTTGTTAAGGATTTTTGCCAAAATATATTATTTATATTAATTAATACATTATTATTATTGTATTCTTTAAATAATAAGTTATTATTTTCAAATAAATATATTGTTTATTAATATAAATAAATACAACATTTATATTTATTCTGTTAATATGATGTAGTACATTATAAAAGATATAGTTCTCTAATTTTCTTGTGACATCTTTTTGTGGTATTGATAGCAGGGTAACACAAGCTTCCTAGAATGAATTGGGAACTTGTCTTAGTTTTCCATACTGCTATGACAAATACCAAAGACAGGTTGGCTTAAACAACAGGAATTTGTTGGCTCACAGTTTGGGGACTGGATATCAAAAATCAAGGTCCTGACAGGCCATGTCTTCTCCTAAAGGTCCATAGCATTCTAGTGATGGCTTGCTGAAATCAATCTCTGCCTCCATCACACAGTCATCTGTCTTCTTGGCTTCATCTTGCGGCTTTATATGTTTGTGTCCAATTTCCTTTGCTTATAAGGACTTCAGTCATCTTTAAATAAGCTCATTCTCATTCTGTTTGGCCACACCATAGATAAAAATGTCTTCAAAAGTCCTATTTACAATTAAGTTCACAACCATAGGACTAAAATTTAGTACTTGAACATGTCTTTTGTGGGGAACACAATTTAACTACCAACAGAAGGGTTCTCTCATTTTTGGATGAATTTGCAAATTTCTTCCTTAAATGTTTTCAGAATTCACCAATAAAGCCATCTGTGCTTGGACTATTTTTGTGTATGTGAGTAGACTAATGATCTAATGGTTATTTAGGAGGGTATTCTTAATTTCCACCTAATGTTTCCAAAATTTCTTTGTTATTGACCTCTAATTACAGTCCCATTGATATCAGAGAACATACTTTGTATTATTTGTATCCTTTAAAATGTATTAATGTTTGTTTCTTTTTGACCTTGCATATTGTTTATACAGGAGAATGTTCCATGTGCAGTTGAGAAAAAATGTATATTCTCCTTTTCTTGGGTGGAGTGTTGCCTAGATATGTGTTAAGTCTAGGTATTTATATTGTTGTTCAAGTCTTCTATGTCTTTGTTGATATCAGGCCTAGGTGCTCTACCCATTATTTAATAGAAGGTATTGAAATGCCAACTATTATTGTTGAATTGTCTATTCCTTCCTTTATTTCTGCAAATTTCCACTTCATGTAATTTGGTGCACTTGTTGGGTGCATATATGTTTAGAATTGCTGTATCTTTCTGATGGTTTGGTCCTTTTATCATCATGACTTACTCCCCTTTATCTCTAGAAACATTTGTTTAAGACCATTTTGTCTGAGAGTAGTATTAGCCACTCCAGCTTTCTTGTGGCTGCTGTTTACATAAAATGATGTCTTACCCTATAATTTTACTTTAAATCTATTTGTGTCTTTGAATTCCAAGTTTTTCTTCTGTAGACAGCATATTATTGGATCTTATTTTTTATCTAGTCTGACTATGTCTTACTTTTGTTTGGATTACTTAATCCATTCATATTTAACATTATTATTGACATAGTTGAATATATATATGCTATCTGGCCTACAGTTTGACCTATATCTCCAGTGAATCTTACACTCTAATTCCAAATATTTTTCACCAAAACCTCAATTACTCTTGAGAGCTCTCAATCTCTTCCTAAAGAAACTAACATCATTTGCAACACTGACTTGGGAACTAACCCTTCAAAAGAGCCCAAATATTATTAGATAAATCTGTGGGGCAGGACATTGTTGAAAACAATGTTGAAAACAGTTACAGTAATCTAGATAGTGTGATACTGGACTAAGGTTATAAATATAGGTAAATATAATAGAATTGAGAGTTCAGAAATAAATCCTTACATTTATGATCAATTAATTTTGACAAGTGTGCCTAGTCAATCAATGGGGAAAATAGAAATAGTCTTTTCAACAAATGATATTGGGACAATGACAAAAACAATGAAAACTAATATAAATAAAAATAAAATTAAAATTTTGTGAGTTTGTGTTAGGCCATGGTTTCTTAGCTATGATACCAAACCATAACTGACAAAGAAAAAATATAAATTTATCTTATCAAAATTTAAAATATCAGTATTGTAAATGATATCATCAATAAACTGGAAAGAAAAGCCACAGAATGGAGGAAATATTTTCAAGTCATATATCTGATAAGGAACTTATATCCAGAATATATAAGGACTCTGACAACTCAATAATAAAAAGATAAATAATTCAATTTATAAAAAAAGAGAGATATCTGAATAAACATTGCTCCAGAGAAGACATACCAATGAGCAAACTAAAGGATAATTAACATCATAAGGCAGTAGAGAAATGTAAATAAAAACACATTAAGATACTATTTCATACACACTAGGGTGGCTATAATCAAGAAGATACAAAAACAAGTATTAGTAACCATGAGGAGAAAGTGAGAGTCTTATACAGTCCTGGTTGGAATGTAAAATGTCTGCTGTTGAAACAATTTAGAAAGTTTTGCAAAATGTTAAACACTGATTTACCTATGAGCCAGCAATTTCACTCCTAGGCACATACCCAAGGGAAATTAAAATATACACCCATCCAAAAACTTGAACATGACTATCCATTGCCTTATTATTTATAATAGCAAAAAAAGTGGAAAGAATCCTAATAAACATCAACTCATGAATGAATAAAAAATGTAGTAAATTTGGCAATAATAAGGAATGAAGTATTGATATATGCTACAAGCCGATGAATTTGAAATCACTATAATAAGTGAAAGAAGACAGTCAAATAGAAGAAGCCAAATCTATAGAAATTTTTAAAAATTAGATTAGTGGTTGCTTAAGGATCGGGGGTCAGGCAGAGAGAAAAAGGAAGTCACTACCAATGGGTATGCAATTTCTTTTGGTGGGGACAAAATGTTCTTGGTTTGTGGTGATTATCATACAACCTTATGAATATACTAATAATCATTGAGTTACACACTTTAAAAATGAAATCTATAGTATGTTAACTATATCTCAATAAATATTTTAAAAACTAACAGCCCTTACAATGCACTATTCATAAAAATACTCATACTTTACCATACATCAACTTCATACATTTTCACCATCATCAATTTTCCCCACCTCAGCTCAAAATCCTTCTTTTCCTAAATCTCAAATTCTCAGAATTATCTTTTTGAATGTGCTGTGCTCACACTATTCCATATCTTGTTTTAAAAATTCAATTTATCTTCATGATGATTACTCTTTTTGACCTTCTCAATTTTTGCAATTTTCTCCTAATGATCATATTAAATCTTTTTTTCCAGAGTTCAGCACCTTCTTTTCTTTGTCAATTATTTTGATTCTCCAGCTTTTAATCCAATTATCCAAAGCAAGGAAGAAATAAAACATAAAGCAACTGTTAGGTCGGGGCAGCCGGGAAGGGCACTACAACTGGAGCTGCGGGGGCTGGGTCGCCCCTCCCAACATGGCTTCTGGAACCGCCCCTTCCGGACACCTGACTTCCGGAACTGATGAACCACCCCTTCTGGACAGCTGACTTCTAGAGAACCGCCCCTTCCATACACCTGACTTCCGGAGAACCGCCCCTTCCGGACATCACCTGACCCCCTTGCTTAAAAACTGCCCAAGGCATCACCCAGGCGCTGACTCACCTCCTTCCATCTTGGCTTTAGTGAGCTCAGCCCGGGAGTGCAGAAATAAACCCGCCCGCTTTAAATTTCCCGATCTAC
>PVIY010063557.1:0-10472 GCA_004026745.1 Myrmecophaga tridactyla | reverse complement strand
CCATCCAAGGCCTGGGTTGGCGCCTCCTGAGCGGGTTTCTCACCAGGATCCCCCCACCCAACCCGCGCCCCTGCCCTGGGATCCCACCTGGGGCCCAGGCCACCCCTGCCCTGCCAGCCGAGTCAGTTCGCCCCAGGGCCTCCTGCCGCGGCGCGCGCGGCCGCGTGTCTGCCCTTGGACAGGCGTGGCTGTGGACGTGGTGTAGGGATGGGTGCCAGGGGCGGCCAGAGCCAGGGGCTAAACCTGCAGCTACCTGTCCGCCAGGGAACGAAGCCCGCCAGGACGGAGACTTCTTACCGTAGTGGACGCTGAGACGGGGAGGGCGGGGGCGGCAGGCGGGACCCAGGAGCGGGCCAGCGGGGGCCAGGCGCAGGGTCCGTGCACCCGCTCAGCCTGAGCTGCCAAGAGCCGGGAAAGTGGGCAGGCGTGTGGGCCCCCGGGCGGGCCTGGCGGGGCCGCGGCCACGCGCTCACCTCGGAATACACGAAGAGCGGCAACACGAGCAGTGCGAGGAGGAGGTCAGCGGCCGCCAGGCTCAAGAGGAAGTAGTTGGTGGGCGTGTGCAGGGCGGGATCGGCCGCCACGCTCACGCACACGAGCGAGTTTCCCGCGACCACCGCACCGATGAGCAGCACGCCGCCCGCCAGCGCCGCCACGCTCGGCTCCGCGGCTCCCGCGCCCGGCCCGCGCCCCGCCAGCGGCTCGCCCGCATCCGCGGCGCTGCGGTTCCCCATGGCGCGCCGGCCCCATGCGCCCCGGCGGGCGCTCGGCACCGCGGACAGCAACCCCCGCGCGCGCCCCGCCCACGAGCCGAGCCCCTCCCCCGGGGCGCCCCGCCCCGGCCTGAGTCCCGCACTCCCGGCACAACCCGTAGGTTCGCCCGCTGTTTGCGCAGCTCCGTCTTCTGGGCGCCGCGAAACCGGAGAACTGCGCGAGTGGGTGGGGGTGTCCGCGCGCTCTGCGCCACGAGAAGTCGACGGGGCTGAAAGGACGACCTTTCCGGGCGATGCGCGGGCGCACCCGCTCGGGCCCCTCCATCGGCCTCTGCCAGGAGTCCCCTCCGCTGCCCGCCACGTTCTGTGGGCGCCGCGCCTGCCCACCCTCTCTACCGGGGAGCGCCCTGCCTGGGTGCCAACGCCAGATACGAAGAGGCCGGAGGCCCAGCCGCTCCCCGCAGGCGTGCCCTCGCTCCGACACCGCCCGCCCCATGCAGCTCCGAGGCTGCGGGGTCTCCCGAGGACTTCCCGCCTCCGCCCTTTCCCAGCCACATGGGGATACCCCGGGACTCAGGGCCTCCTGGCCCCTCTCCTACTGGGTCCACAACGCGGGCTCTGCTGTTCCAGTCCCCACCGCACCTCCCCAAACCTGCGACCCTCCACGCCTTTCATCTCGACTCCTCCCTTGCGAAATGGCCAGTCCCTCACTGAAAATTAAAATACCCAGTAGTGGCTGAGATTATCCAAGGACAGACAAGGGAAAAGCCCCCAGGGAGCGTTGGCAATTGCTGTGGCACTCCATCCCCTCCAGACAGGTAGTTTCTGTCCTTCGCAGAGACAGAGAAGCCCCCAAAGGCTCCCAACCGCCAGCACCACCAGTCCACTAAGTTCTCCCTGGTCCCACCACCGCCTTCCAGTACCCACGGCAGGGGCCGAGCCCGGAGGCTGGGCAGGGCCAGGCAGGGGGAGTGTTCGTGAAAGGCGTGATGGAGTCAACCCAGATCCTTCACACTGACTTAAAATCAGAACGCGTGGCCTTAGACTCTCTCTCCAGCCCTGTCACCAAGGGGAGTCCACAGACCCCATCACTCTGCATGACCATCTGAGAGGAGGCAGCAGCTCGTGCCCCTCACGTTAGTTTCCAGCACCCCTCACTCTGGGAGGGCAGGAAAACTCCAGATGAGCACTGGGTTTCTCCTAGCAAGGAAGAATCCTTCCACAGATGTCAGAGGACAGAGCCAGCTGGGTGGTCTCTCAGCAGGTGGGGGTGATTGAGAGAACAAGGACTCAGGATGGGCAGGAAGTCGTGAGGTCTGAGGTGTGGTCATCTACGTCCAGTGTGCTTGACACCTACGCACCTTTAGTGCAGAAAAGCAGAGAGGCGGGCAGCTGTCTCCCTTCTCGCAGAGCTTAGCACGAGTGACAGGGCAGTAGGAAGTTCTCCTGCAGAACAGACATGCATGGCCCTGGGGGCTGCAGCCCTGCTCCTGGGGCGGCTCTCGGAGCAGGATGGCTGGAAGGACCCAGGCCTCTGTCCAGAACCTGTGGTGTGTGTGGTCTGACCGCTAGTCACTTATTTGTATCAGCCACTTCAGGCTGCTGGGGGGCCGGGTCTCAGGGCGGCCACTATTCCAGAGACCCTCAGGGAAGAGCGCCGAGGAGTCTTTTTGCATGTTTTGTTTTTTTATTTTATTTACATATTTCTCAGTGTGTACAGCCAAATAGGTCATAAACTCCATGCCCGAGAGCCCTGGGACTTCTCGGCTGGATGCCGGAGACCCCGAGGAATTCTAGCAGAGGAGTCTTGACAAGGCAGGACCTTTTTTTCTCCCCTGGACAATTTCCATTCCCCATGTGGGAGCAGATGTGATCTGGAAAAGTCACAAATGGATGGCTGCAGCCCTCAGCAGCCTCCACCAAAACATCTTCAGTCCCAGAGAGGGAGGAGAACTGGAGAAACAGAGTTTAAACAACATAATACTTAGAATGTTCATGTCTCAACAAAAAAAAAATTACAAAATACAAATAAGGAAGGAGCCCATTCATGAGGAAAAAAAGAATTTGCCAGAAACCATCTCTGAAGAAGCTTATACATTGGAACCATTGGTTAAAGGCTTTTAATCAACCATCTTAAATGTGTTTGGTGAGCTAAAGGAATCCACAAAGAACTAAAGAAAGTGGGAAAACATTAATGGAACAAAATAAAGGGTTGGAAATTATTTTAAAAGAATCAACTCAAAATCTTGACCTGAAAAGTACAGCAATTGAAATGAAAACCCATTGAATGGATTCAACAGCATATTTGAACAGGCGGAAGAAAGAATCAGCAAATTTGAAGACAAGACAATTGAAACTATCTGGTATATGGAGCAGACAAAAAAAAATGAGCAGAGCCTGGGGATCTGGGGACCCATCGTCGGTACCAATATCTGCACCAGTGAAGTCCCAGAAGGACAAGAAAGGGAAATGCAGCAAAAAAAAAAAAAGTATTTGAAAAAAATAGTGGCCTAAAAGTCTCCCTGGTGGCATGGGAGATGACTCCCAGGGATGTGCCTGGCTCTGGCACTGTGGGATTAACAATTCCATCCTGACTAAAAAGGGGAAAAGAAGTGAAACTGATAAAGTGTCAGTGGCAGAGAGAGTTCAAATAGAGTCGAGAGGCTATGCTGGAAGTTGCTCTTACGTAAGCTTGTAAGCTTCGGTTAGACCCTGCTACCTATCATATCCTGCCAACCCCCAACCAGGACCATTCCAGCCAATCCTAAAGAACACCTAGGGCAACAGTAAGGTTCCACAAAGGAAAGGTTCCAGGCACTAGAGTAACTTTCCAGAAACCTACAACCTCCAGATGGGTCCCAGGTCCAGATGGGTCCTGAAATGCAGAGGGCCCGGCCTCTCCAGAACATCAGCTAGTTCCATCCCCCCATCTCATATTAGCAACAGCCCCTTCCAACATGAAGATATTAGAATGGACATAGCCCAAATACCCCTAAAGATTGGGAGAAAGATAAAAGGAGGTGGTGAAGCTCTACAAAGAAGGTAGGGTTTAACAAATGTGTATGATTACTGAAACATTATATTAATATTTCTTTAAGTCTCCAGTGTCTTGGAACAGCTGGAAGTAAAAAAAAACAACTAAAATTGTGGAATTATAACCCATACCAAATTCTAAAATCTGTTCTACAACTGATTGTTCTGGTGTGCTTTGAAATTTATTGCTCTTTTGTATATATGGTATTTTTCACAATAAAAAATATAATAATAAAAACAAAAAATAATGACCTAAAACATCCCAAAAAAGATGAGAGACATGAATATACACAACCAAGGGGCTCAATGAACTCCAAGGAGAAGAGACTCTAAGAGAGCCAAACCAAGACCCTTTATAGAGAAATTGTCAAAATCCAGAGAAGATTTTAAAAGTAGAAGAGAGAAGCGACTTGTCACACTTGAAATATGGTGGTTTGGACTGTGCACTCCAGAAAAACATGCTCTTAGACTTCGTCCATTCCTGTGGATGTGAACTCGTTGTCGGCAGCACCTTCTGATGAGGTTACTTCCGTGAAGGTGTGACCCATATGAATGAAGATGGGTTGTGACCCTATTACTGGAGTCCCTTCTCAGCAGGATGAAATTCAGAGATCTGGAAGGAAAGCCATGGAAGGCAAGAAGTGTGAGGTCAGTGGGACCTGGAAGAAACGGCAGAGGCTGCCATGTGACAGGGGAGCCCTGGGCTGAGGCTCACCGCAGCCAGCTCCAGGACACCAGTTTTCAGAAGAAAGCATTACTTTTGTCTTTTTGCTTAAACAACAAGAATTTATTGGCTCCTAGCTTTAGAGACCAGAGGCCCCAAACCAAGGCGTCTCCAGGTCCAGCTCCCTCCCTGAAACGTGTATTGTGCTGGTGCGAGGTTGCCACAACCCTTGGGGTTCGTTGACTTGTCAGGGTATTTCCCATCCCATGGAGACATCCTGGAGCTCCCCTGTGGCTTCCTCTGACTTCTGACTTTTTATAAGGACCCAGCAACATGGATGAAAGCTGGCCCTGATTCAGTTTGGCCTTACCTAATTAGGATCTGAAAAGATCCATCTTCACAAACAGGTCTAGACCTCAAGTGATAGGAGCTCTTTAAAGGAACTACGAAATGATTCACACCCACAGGAACCTAGATAAGATCAAGAACATGCCTTTTTTTTTTTTTTTTTTTTAACATGGGAAGGCACCAGGAATCGTACCCGGGTCCTCTGGCATGGCAGGCGAGTATTCTTGCCTGCTAAGCCACCGTGGCCTGCCCAAGAACATGCCTTTTGAGCAGGTACGTAATTCAATCTATCACAATGGGCATATAAAATAATAAAAATAATATTTTAGCCCAAAATTAAGAAAATGTTCAACAGTGATTCTCCTGAAGCCACTTACTTTTAGAGCAAAAGTAATTCTCAGAAACCCCGTGGTCCAATAGAAGGAGAAACCAAAACTCAGAAGTGAATTGGCTTGTCCAGAATTCCACATCCAGTTGGGGGCAACAGACTTGGGACTCGCCCCTGTGTAACCCACAGTCCGCTGTGGGTCTGTGCCACACGGCAGGAATACTTCAGGGCTCTCAGCAGTGCCCTGTTGTACTGCCAGCTGAGCCAGGCGCTGGGGCTACTCCATGTAAAGGAGAGAGCGTTACTTTGGTGAGCCCTCGATGTGGACTTCTCTAGCTTCAAACCGTTAGCCTGTGATTCCCATCATTTGCCAACACATTGAATGGTTGTATTAATTTGTTAATACTGCTAGAAAGCAAAATACCAGAAATGGAACAGCTTTTAGAAAGGAAATTTAATAAGTTACAAGTTTACAGTTCTAAGGCCATGAAACTGTCCCAGCTAAGGAACCAACAAGGGGTTCCCTTCATTCAGGAAAGCTGATGGCATCCAGAACACGTCTGCCAGCTGGGAAGGCACGTGGCTGGCATCTGCTGGCTCTTGTTCCTGGTTCCATGGCTTCCATCTTCTGATGCCAGTGGTTTCCTCTCTAAGCGTTTGTGGCCTTCACTTAGTTCCTCCAGGACACAAAGGTTCTGGCTTGCTTAGCATCTCATGGGAAGGCTCATGGTGACATCTGCTGGGCTCTGCCCGTGTCCAGGCATCAGTGCTCTGTCGCCGCTCCAAGCATCTACAAATATCTGTGCATCTGTCAGCTCTGAAGCAACATTCTCCAAGCATCTGCACCTCAGGTTTCTCCAAAATGTTTCCCCTTTTAAAGGACTCTAGTAAACTAGTCAAGACCCACCTGGAATGGGTGGAATCACATCTCCATCTAACAAAAAGGCCCCTACAACTAAGAATGCTACATCTCCATGGAGATAAACGAATCACAGGGGTTCCATCCTACAATACCAGATCAGGATTAAAGGATGTGGCTTTTCTGGCGTCCACAACACTTTCACACTGGCACAATGGTATTTGCTTTGTCAACAAGGAAACTAAAACAGAAGCATGTCTAATAAGACTCATAGGGGGTTCTCATCCTACCAACCACAGAGCCCAGAAGACAGGGGCTGGCGCATTTAAAGTCCTGGAAGAACGGCCAACCATGAATTCTGTGTCTGGCAAAAAAAAAAATCTTTCAAGATGGAAAAATTAAGCCATTTATAGATGAACAGAATCTGTAAGAGGTCATTACCAGAAGACCTTCCCTATGTGAAACCCTAGAAGGAGACCTGCAGGCTGAAATCAAAAAACTCAAAGCCATCAGAAGAAATGAAGACATCGATAAAGGTATCTACAGAGGTAAATATAAAATCGTGTGTTATACTTTCAGTTTGTAATTTTTTTTTCTTCCTATATGACTTAACAGGTGTTCTAGTTTGCTAGCTGCTGGAATGCAATATACCAGAAACGGAATAGCTTTTAACAAGGGGAATTTAATGAGCTGCTAGTTTACAGTTCTAAGGCCAAGAAAATGTCCCAGTTAAAATAAGTCTATAGAAATGTCCAATCAAAGGCATCCAGGGAAAGATACCTTGGTTCAAGAAGGCTGATGAAGTTCAGGGTTTCTCTCTCAAGTGAGAAGGCACATGGCAAACACAGTTCCAGTTCCTCTCTCAGCTGGAAGGGCACATGATGAGCAAGGCATCATCTGCTAGCTTCCTCTCCTGGCTCCTGTTTCATGAAGCTCCCCGGGAGGCGTTTTCCTTCTTCATTTCCAAAGGTCGCTGGCTGGTGGACTCTCTGCTTCATAGTGTTGCTCTCTCTGAATCCCTCATTCTCCAAAATATTTCCTGTTTTATAGGACTCCAATAAACCAATCAAGACCCACCCAAATGGGTGGAGACATTTCGTCCCTTAATCCAGCTTAACAACCATTCTTGACTAAATCACATCATCCAGGGAGATGATCTCATTACAGTTTCAAACATACAGTATTGAATAGAGATTATTCTACCTTTATGAAATGGGATTTATATTAAAACATGGCTTTTCTTTGGGGGCATACTTCCTTTCAAACCAGCACAACAGGCAAATGTGTGAAATTACATTTTAAATCGGTGTTGATGGGCGCACGCTGTACAGAGATGTGACCTGAGGCAACAGTGATGTAAAGGAGGAAGTATGGAGACCCATAGGCGTGGGGAGCATCCGTACGATGACTAGGGTAGAGCTGGCGGAACTAAGCTCCTAGTTGTAGGTGTAAGGACATCGTCGGGTGGACTCTGTGTGGACCCCAAGAAGGCCTGTTCCTTTCACTCGTTCCTGTGGTGCTGAGCTACGGTGGGGCCTTTACACTACACTGTCCCAGCTTGGGGGGCCACTGCACTCCAGGTGTGTCTTCGTCCTTTACTGGATTCTCTGGGAAGAGGGTACAAGACAGAAAAAGCCCAGAGAGCTCAGAGAAGTGTCCCCGGAGAAACAGACGCTCAGAGCCAAGGCCACGGGGCCAGAGGCTGAGCGCGAAGGAACGGGGTGAAGGCCTGCAGGCACCGCCATGTGCCCGCCATGTGCCCACCACGTGACCGAGGCGTCCCAGGCGCCAGCAGCCCTTCCTCAGAGTGGGTTTCTTCCTCTTGAAACACCATTTTCATGGCCTGAGAACTGTACATTTCTAAACAAATTAACCCCCCTTAAAAAGCCAACCCATTTCTGGTATATTGTATTCCAGCAGCTTTAGCAAACAGAAACAAACATTAACCAAAAAATATAGAGGAGAAGAAAGGGTGTTCTAGTTTGCTCACTGCCAGAATGCAAAATACCAGAAGCGGAACGGCTTTTAAAAGGGGGGATTTACGAAGTTGCGAGTTTACATGTCTTAAGGTGTGAAAATATCCAAATTAAAGTGAGGCGATAGAAATGTCGAATCTAAGGCATCCAGAAAAAGATACTTTGGTTCAAGAAAGCCGATGAAGTTCAGGGTTTCTCTCTGAGCTGGAATGGCACATGGCGAACATGGTGGTGCCTGCTGGCTTTCTCTCCTGGCTTTTGTTCATGAGGCTCCTCCCCCCAGGGGCATTTTCCTTCTTCATCTCCAGAGTTCTCTGGCTGGTGGGCTGCAGCTCTTTCCACATGGTTCCCTCTTCAAGGGCTCCAGTAAGCAACCCCACCTTGAATGGGTGGAGATGTCTCCATGGAAACCATCTAATAAGAAGTTACCACCCACAATTGGGTGGGTCATATCTCCATGGGAACAATCAAAATGCTCCCAGCCAGCAATAATGAGTGAGAATTAAAGGACGTGGTTTTTCTGAAGTACACAACAGATTCAAACCAGCACAGAAGGAAACAAAACGTTGCACTAAAAAAAAAAAGAACTAAATACAAAAAAGGCACTAATGATGTCATTGGAAAACAAACATACCAGAGAACAGATAGTTAAATGGTGGAAATAATTCTTCTCAGTTACTACCTTAAATGCCAATGGTTCAACTCCCTATTAAAAGGCAGAAATTGGTAGATTGGATTTAAAAAGCATGATTCATCTACATGCTATCTACAAGAGACTCACCTTTAGGCACAAGGCACACAGAGCTTGGAAGTAAAAGCATGGAAAAAGATATTCCATGCAGCCAGTAATCAGAAGCGAGCCAGAAAAAAAAATAGAGCCTGCATGGCTGTATTATTCTTAGATGAAATAGACCTTAGTCAAAAAAGATTACAAGAAGAATATTGTATATTAACAAAATGTTCAATCCAGGAAGACGACATAATAATCGTAAATATTATGTCCCTCACAACAGAACTCCAAGACATATGCAGCAAACATTGATAGAATCCAAGGGAGAACTAGATGGTTCCACAATCATGTTGGAGGGCACAAGAGGCAACATTCAATAATTGATAGGCCATCAAGAAGATCAATAAGGGAAAAGAGGACTTCGGGAACAGCTATCACCCAACCAGACCCATAGGCATGTGGGGCCACCAACCACAGCAGAGCACAGAGGCTGGGGGTGGACGGCGGACTTGGGGCCCCAGAACTCAGTCCCCCACCCGAGCAGCCATAAGCAGGCAGGAGCCCTCTGAAGCAGCTGTCTCAAACTCCAGAGTTGAGAAGAGCACTGCACAGCGTCCAGTCCAGGGGAGGAAAGCCTGGTGAGTAAATGCAGGTGAGCCGTGCCCTGTGTGCGGTGACAGCACCCAGCGCCCCCCTGGCAGGCGGCAGAGAGCTCGAGAGGGACCGTCACACCTGGTTCTCTAGGTCCTGGGGGGCGGTGCGGGCCCGTCTCTCATTACTGCTTTACATTAGCAACCTCAGATCATGGGGGCCGGCTCTGAGGGGGTGAGGAGGTGGCCAACCCGCTCAGGACAAAGGTGGCAGAGGCCATGTCAGCTGCACGTCCCAGCGCCGCCGAGGCTGGGTCAGGCGCAGGGCCCCCTTCCAGGGCAGGTGTGAGAGGAGAAAGTGCAGCTTTGGGGGACTGCACAGGACGCGCCTGGTGTCTTCCCATTCCCAGAGCACTTGGGGCCAGCCGGCACTCTCTTTGTGGGTCTCTGCCCTCGTCCAACTGGCAAAGTCTGACTTGGAAAATTCTCTGACACACCCCGCCCTCCGCCCAGAATTTCCCTCCCGGCAACAGCAGCTTGGGACAACAAAAGCAGTGCAAGGGACACTGAGTCAGGCAGCTCAGTGCGAAGCTCACCTGCTTTCATCCTGCAGGGGGTCCCCCAGGAGGGAGAAGTTCTGTGTCCCGGGGAGTGACTCAGACCCCGTGCGCAGTAGAGCTCCTAAGGCCACCTGCAGGCACAAGGCCGGGGCTCAGAAAAGACAAGGAGGGCGTTGCACTTGGCAGTCACCTTGGGCTGACTTTCCTGATAGGAGGGCTGAACTCTGAAGGAGAACCCAGGCCAACAGGAAGCCAAATTTCAGAGATGATGAAACGTGTTTTTTTGCTTAAGTTTGCTTGGGTTTCGTAGCTCTTGACACTCAGGAAATTCTCTGTCATATCTGCATACAAACTCAAGAAACAAACTCAACAAACTTAAATCTCAGAGTAAACATCTAAAAACATTAAAATGTACAGTGTGCAACAAAAAGATTACATGACAAACCAGGAAACAGGAAATGATGGCCCATCCAAAGAAAGAGAATGAAGAGCCAGAAAACGTCCACGAAGAGGGCCAGACTGTGGACACACCAAGGCTTTAAGAAAAGGAACGTCAGTAAGCTCAAGGAGATGGACGAAAACGGGGAAAGACCAATAGGATTTCATAAAACAATGAATGAAAATTTGAAAATCTGAACAAAGAGATAGAAACTTTAAAAAGGAAGCAGACT
>PVIY010063556.1:0-10465 GCA_004026745.1 Myrmecophaga tridactyla | reverse complement strand
AGTGGTAAATGAAAGCGAGGGGTAAGGGGTATGGTATGTATAATCTTTTTTTCTCTATTATCGTTTTATTTCTTTTTCTGTTGTCTTTTTATTTCTTTTTCTAAATTGATGCAAATGTTCTAAGAAATGATGAATATGCAACTATGTGATAATATTAAGAATTACTGATTGTATATGTAGAATGGAATGATATCTTAATTTTTTTGTTAATTTTTTTAATTAATAAAAAAAGTAAAAAAAAAACAAAAACCACAATGAGATATCATCTTATGCCCACTAGAATGGGTATTATAAAAAAACAAAAAACAACAGAAAATGACAAGTGCAGGAGAGGATGTAGAGAAAGAGGCACACTTATTCACTGTTGGTGGGAATGTAGAATGGTCCAAACACTCTGGAAGTCAGTTTGGCAGTTCCTCAGGAAGCTAAGTATAGAATTGCCACATGATTCTGCAATCCCATTACTAGTTATATCTTCAGAGAAACCGAAGGCAAGGACACAAATGAACATTTGTATACCGATGTTTATAATGGCTTTACTCATGAATGCCAAGAGATGGAAACAGCCCAAATGTTCCTCAATGGATGTGTGGCTTAAAAAGCTGTGGTATATACATACGATGGAGTATCATGCAGCTGTGAGACAGAATAAAGTCATGAAGCATGTAACAACGTGGATGAACCTTGAGGACATTATGCTGAGTGAGATTAGCCAGAAAGAAAAGGACAAATGCTGTATGGTCTCCCTAATATGAACAAACTTTAATGAGCAAATTTTGAGAGTTTAAAGTTGAGAACACAGTTTATCAGGAGATAGGAAGAAAGTAGAGACTGGGCATCTGATGCTGAAGGAGGACAGAATGTGCAACAGGACTGATTATAAAGATTCAGAAATGGATAGCGCAATAGCACCGTAGCACAATAATATAAGTCCACTGAATGAAACTGAGTGTGAGTATAGTTGAGGGAGGTGGGCTGGGGGCATGTATGACACCAGAAAGAAAGATAGAGGATAAAGACTGAGATGGTATAACTTAGAAATTCCTAGAGTGGTCAATGATGGTGATTAAATATACGAATATAAGAACGCTTTTGCATGAGGGAGAACAAATGAATGTTAATATTGCAAGGTGTTAAAAATGGAATGGTATGGGGGGGAATACTATCAATGAAGGTTAGGGTCTGTAGTTAACAGCATCATTGTAAAATGCTTCACTGAATGTAACAAATGGAATATGCCAAAGCTAAATGTCAATAAGCAGGGAATATGAAGGAGGGGTATGGGATACTTTGTGGAAGAAAACCTTATATAGATTATGGTAGTGAAGGCATAGCTATGTGATTAGACTGGGAACTGATTTTTTACTTAGGTTGGATTATATGATGTGCAGTTAAACTGTTTAAAAATGCAGATATAACCAGACAGAGAGGCTACAGAGACTCTCATCAAGGCAGTTTATACATTGCATCAGCAGATGGGCCTTCTCCTTCCAGTTCCGACTTTGTTACTGAAGTTTTACAGTAAAATCTATCAGAAAGAAGAACTGACATCTTACAGTTTATTCACATCTAATTTTGATCTAATGAATTCTGTCATTAAAGCTGAACTTAAAAAAAAATGAACAGAGTGATATGAGTGGTGGAGAAAATGTGGAGAGTGAGAGAGACGTACCTATTCCCTGTTGGTAGGGAAGCTGGGAGGTGCAGCCCCCCTGCAGGGCAGTGTGGTGGCTCCACAGGAGGCTAGGGGTGGGGTTGCCACGTGTTCTAGTTTGCTAGTGCCACGTGTTCTAGTTTGCTAGCTGCCGGAATGCAATGTACCAGAAGTTCAACGGCTTTTAAAAAGGAAAATTTAATAATTTGCAAGTTAATAGTTTTTTAGAAATGTCCCAGTTAAAGCAAGTCTATAGAAATGTCCAATCTAAGGCATCCAGGGACAGATACCTTGATTCAGGAAGGTCTGAAGTTCAGGGTTTCTCCCTCAAGCAGAAAGGCACATGGTGAACACGGTCAGGGTTTCTCTCTCAGCTAGAAGGGCACATGGCAAACATGGCGTCATCTGCAAACTTCCTCTCCAGCTTCATAGGAGGCATTTTCCTTCTTCATCTGGCTGATGGACTCTCTGGTTTGTGGTTCTGAGGCATTCTGTCGTCCTTCTCTGCTCTCTCTGAATCTCGTGGCTTTCTCTCTTGTTGTTCTCTAGCTTTTCCCAAAGTGTTTCTTCTTTTAAAGGATTCCAATAAAACCAATCAAGATCCACCTGGAATGGGTGGAGACACATCTCCATCTAATCAAGTTTAATACCCACACTGATTGAATCACGTCTCCATGGAAATAAGCTAATTAAAGTTTCCAACATACACTACTGAATAGGGATTAGAAGAAATGGCTGTTTTTACATAATGGAATTAGGATTAAAACATGGCTTTTCTAAAATACATAAATCTTTTCAAACCAGCTGAAACCCCATAGTTAGGTGTATATTTGGAAGAACTGAGAGCAGGGACAGGAATGGTCATTTGCACACTGGTGTTTATGGTAGCAGGGTTCACGATGCACAATGGATGGTGGTGGCATAAGGGTACATTGACTGAAGAATGGAAGGGGGAGCTTTGGTATATACATACAACGAACTGCTAAATGGATGCAGAAGGAATGAAGTGAGGCAATGGAACTAGGTGAACGAACCTTGAAGACAGTGTGTTGAATAAAGTGTCAGAAACAAAAAGACAAATATCATCATGCCTCACTCAAATGGGCTAACTATAATACACAAACTCAGAGAACTGAAGTCGAGAGCATGGGTTACCAAGTTGGGGCCTACTGTAAAGGTTCCTAGGTTGTAAACTCTTACAGCAGCCCCATCTATTCAGGAGTTGTAACTTATTTCTAAATTCCAAGATTCTGAGCTCTTGGTATATAACCTGGTCATTCCCTGGGACTTCAGGTGTTTGTGTGACACCTGAGACTCAGAGTCAGAGCTCTGAAGCTATGAAAGTCAGCAGTACCCCATACAGCAACTATTAAAAAGGTTGAAAAAGTGAACAGACTTCGACTAGAGATATGAATGAAGGTGATCTGGAAAGACTTAAGGTAAACCAGAATACAGGGTAAAGGATGACATGGTCTATATTTTAAAACTTCAATTTCTGTGTTGGACCAAAGGAAGAGATATTTATTTGCTGCAACATTTATATTTTTGGTAGGACATTATCTAATTTAACTTGTATGGTAAGTTTATTTGAACACCCTTATTACATGGAATCTTGGATAGGGAGTGAGATCTTTTTACTTTGTACAGTTACTGTGATGCCCCAATATATCCCAGAGTAATTTGAGCAGAGAATAAAAAGTATTTGCAGAGTCCCATTGGGGAACTGGGGAGAAAGAAGGAAATACTAAACTTCCCCATCTGGGGAATTCCTGGTATCCTTGCAAGCAGTGGGGACCCCAATTCAATAGGCTGGATCCTCAATCCTGGGATTCACCCCTATGAAACCTATTCCTGCAAAGAAGTTAAGCCTGCTTATAATTATGCCTAAGAGTCACCCCCAGAGAACCTCTTTTATTGCTCAGATGTGGCCTCTCTCTCTCTAAGCCAACTTGGAGGGTGAACTCACTGCCCTCCCCATTATGTGGATCATGACTCCCAGGGCTGTAAATCTCCTTGGCAACATGGTACACAACTCCCATGGATGAACCAGGACCCAACATTATGGGACTGAGAAAGCCTTCTTGACCAAAAGGAGGAAGAGAGAAATGAGACAAAAACAAGTTTCAGTGGCTGAGAGATTTTGAACAGAATCGAGAGATTATCCTGGAGGTGATTCTTATGCATTATGCAGATATCTCTTTGTAGCTTATGGTGTATTGGAGTGGCTAGAGGGAAGTATCTGAAACTGTTGAACTGCATTCTAGTAGCCTTGATTCTTGAAGATGATTGCATAACTATATAGCTTTTACAGTATGACTGTGTGATGGTGAAAGCCTTGTGGCTGACACTCTCTTTATCCAGGTATGAACTGAGGAGTCAAAAACTAAGGACAGGAAATAAATAAATAATAGGGGGAAAGGTTAAAAAAAAAACAACTGGGTAGACTGTAATTCTAGTGGTCAATGAGAAGGAGGGGTGAAGGGTTTTTCCTTTTGTCTTTTTCTTTTTCTAGAGCAATGCAAATATTCTAAAAGTGATGAATACACAACTATGTGATGATATTGTGAGCCACTAAATGAATACTTTGGATGCACTGTATGGTGCATGAGGATATCTCAATAAAAATATTTTTTAAAAAATATAAATAAATCGGGATCTTACAAAGTAGAAACAATGGATTTGGCAAACTTTTAAAAGAAGTTTTGCTATAAAATGAGGTTAAGAAAATGGGGTAGAAGGAAGTAATATCTTCAGTAGTTTTCTTGAAAATATTATTAAAACATAGTATTCAAATTATGGCACGTAAACAGTTTGCAATGGGTTTAATTGATTCTAGTAAATTTGGTCTTTTTATTTTCTTGGTCCAATTCATTTACAGAAGTCCAATAAAAGATAAAGAAAATTTCAGCAGTGAAATTAGTAATCTAGACAGGAAGTTGCTGTTAATACCTGTTATTCTAAATATGTAATCTTAGAATGTACCTTTTTTATGCCTGAGTGTGTATATGTGATTTACTGTATAAAAAAGTACAATGTTTTTATCATTATATATTAAATAAAATACATATATTTTTTGTTTTATAAAAAATTTCAATCCTGTCAGCAGTAAGTATACTAAAGATAGATAATTTGTTTGATTAGAACATTAGAACAAAAGTACATATGAAAGAAGGTAGGAGATGTTATGTCCAGTACAGCAGTTTTAAATGAAATAACTTAAAAGGTTACATCAAATTCAGATTAAGACTATGTTGAATTTCCTGTTCATGCATCACTTCTTTTTGAAGTAGAAGCAACCTCTCCTATATTTAGAATACAAAACTTTGGCCATAGTGGACTGGCCTACGAAGTAAACTAACCAGTCAGTATTCAAAATAAGTATCAGTGACATATTTCATGTATGTGAATGTTTGTTCTCACCAGAGTTACAAGTTTTAAAGCTCATCCCAATCCATACTCCTTTTATTTCTCTGATGAATTTTTTTCAGAAAATATTTATGGAGCATTAACTATATGTGCAGACTGCACTAGGGGTTATGGATACAATGGTAGAAGGGACATAAGACCTGCCCCTGAGGAGTGTCTCCATCTCTGAGCCTAACCATCAGGCAAAAAGTGTTCATAAATATTAATTGATTGGAATTATGCTGCAAATATATTGAAAACCTAGTTAAGGTTGCCAGATCTAATAAGTAAAAATACAGTATGGTCTATGCAGTATTTGGGACAGACTTATAGTAGAAGCAGATTTGTTCTTTATTTGAAATTCAAATTTAACTGGACATCCTGTATTTTATCTGGAATTCCCCTGGGGGGTTGTATCTCAGAAAAGAATTCCTAACCTTGCAATCAATAACTACATGCAAAGGCCATCTAAACACTGAAAAGTTTATTTCTGTGCCCCAGTATTTTTTATTCTCCATTTATAAAATTCTCTCTTCAGGAATTGTTTTTCAAATGAGTGTCCCTCTTCTTTGGTGTCAGAGAGGAAAGGATGTTTTGAAAGTCTTGGCTCCAACTGTTAGCTGCTAATAGCAATAACATTATGGGAAAGCAATGGCATTTTAATGCCATTTCAAGAGTTCGCAGTTTTAGAAGCAGTTCTGAAATCGCAAACATAAATTTTTCAAAGTTTAGGTATTTTTTTCCTTCAAGGACAAATACTCTATACTAAGAACATACAACTTTCACACATTACCTTGAAATTAGTGGTGAACAGTTTCATTGGCTAGGAAGTGGCAGAGATGTGATACAGAATCTTTGGTGGGTGGGTGGAACATGAGGACTATATAAGGATATTGGGAAGAAGAGAAGGTGATTTCAGAATCGAGAAAGATCAGATATTCCTAAACAGTGTTACCCTCCCTCTTCTATCAACCAATGAGTGAAATGGCCTTTTTGGAAAAACTGCCATTCTCCTCCTGGCTGGCACAACTCACATATTCCAATGTGGAAAAAAGGATGAAGTTCTATAGACAGCAGCCTGTATTAGCAACTTTTCTGAAATGTTTTGAGAAAAAAAATTTAACTTATGTGTACATTTTCAGGTCAATCATACATATATATTTTTTAAATCCTAATACAGCTAACTTTGTAATTAAAAAAAAAAAGAAAGTCTTCCATCCCGATTTCCAGGTTGCCAAAATTATTTCTTATTTTCCAGAACAGGAAAGAAGGTGCATGATTCACTTTACTGGGCTAAAGGACATCTGGGCTCTGGAAGAATGAGGTATAGGGCCTCCTCTCTACTCTCTCTTGTCATTACACCAGAGGCCAATACACTGGCAGTTCTAACAAATTTCTACCCTCTTCTAAGATGGTTGGGGGAAGGTGCAGGAACAGAACATTTCATACCCTACTGAGAATGGAATTTGGGAATGGGTAACCCTATTTACATCCCTCCATTTCCATTCAGGGAGAGGCTAAGAACTGATCTCCCATAAATTTCCTTGTTTGCAGTTCCTGGCATGAAGTTCCTGGCTCAAAGCTGGAAAATTGATCTTTCTTTTTAATGTAAATCTGTAGCTGCTACCTGAATATCTCCCAGAAAGCAAAAGGAAGAAAAACGCATTTGTGAAATTTTTCTAAAAAAAAACTAAAATGTGAGTTGGCATTTCTTTTCCTACAGAAAGTCAGAGAAGGCTGGTCCTACCTCAATACGGGCAAAAACAGCAACAATGACAAAAAAACAGAAACAAAAATATAGTCCTCAGATTTTCTTATACTACAGTGACAAAAATAGAGCCTAACCAGTTAAAGCCAAACATACACTAACAAAAAGACATGATAAATTCTCATAACAGTGAGTGCAGCTTTTAAACCTTCTGTTGAACTGGGGACACAGCTTGAGTTTACCCAGTATTTGCCTGGGGTTCAGACATGTCAAGTGAACTTATGGGGCCAACCAGAAGGGCTCTTGCCCTAAGCACAGGAAGCTTGACTTAGGAAAAAATCTTCAGTCGTGGGGTGTGTGTGTGTGAATCTGAGTGTAGCCTAGGGACTGGGGTTTGTCTCCTGATCCTGCACCCTGGGGTTTGTCTCCTGATCCTGCACCCACTGCCTCGCATTTGAGGGACAGAAAAAACAATTAGAAACAGATCAAGGAACTGCTTCACTAAGAGCTCAGTGAGGCACCTGGGCCTAACAGAGTGAGGGAGGAGCATGGGCTCCTGTATCAGGCTACCTGGGCTCAAGGCCTGGCTTGACCACATCCCACCTGTGTGACCTGAGCTAAGTGAATCACAGTAACCTGTCTCCCCATGTGTAACATGGGCACCATAGTGGCACCTACCTCACAGCCTTGTTATAAAGACTAGGTAAGGAAAATGTGGTGTATTTACACAATGGAATACTATACAACAATGAGCATCAACAAACCATAATGACATGGAATAATAAAGATGGATATTACAAACACAATGTTGAAAGAAGCCAGACACAAGAGTTAATATTGTATGCTTCCCTTTATCAAAAGTTCAAAAACAGGCAAAGCAAATAATGCACAGTGTTGAAAGACAAGGCAGACATCCTGAGATTTCTGATGGTATATCTGAGCATAAAATGGAACAGACCTGCCAGACAGCATATGAGCCATTTCCCAAGGGCCTGCATAAAGTTTTTGTAGGCTGGGGCAAGCACCCGAGACACACGGCTTGCCTTGGCAATTACAACTGGAATGACAACATGGTTTATGTTTAATCAAGTACCGGAAGCTGCATTCACACAGGCAGAGATCCTGTTACAACTATTCAGCTAGGCAAACTAAAACTTTAGCTCCTGAGGGGAAAGGCTATTTTATTTTTTTTTTAGAAAAACCAAACAGAATTAACCCAATCAGCTGACTTCATTCTTCTTTGATCATGCATTAAAATCATTGTGCAACTCTTTACTTTGTTAACTTTGCTGCATTTTGTAGACAGCATGTACTGATACAGTGTGGCTGCAAATTGATTGAAAAAGTCTCAGCAGAACACTGAGGGAAGGAAGGGGGAACCATGGTGTATGCTCACTGGACTACTGAGCAGCTGCAAGAAGGAATGAAGTTGTGAGGCATGCAACTAGATGAATAAATCTTAAGGACAGTATGTTGAATGAATGTCAGAAACAAAAAGACAAATATTAACATGCCTCACTCATATAGACTAACTATATAATATCCGAACTTGGAGAAATGAAGTCGAGAGCATGGGTTATTAGGTTGGGGCCTATTGCAAAGGGTCCTAGATTGTAAGCTCTAACAACAGTCACATATATTCAGAAGTTGTAACTGTCATTTCTAAATTCTGAGATACTGAGTTATTTGTGTCATTCCCTGAAACTTCAGGTGTGAATGTGATACTTGAGATTCAGAGTTAGAGCGCTGAAGCTATTAAAGTCCAAATTACCCCATACAGTAACTGTTAAAAAAAAAGTTGAAAAAGTGATCAGATTTTGACTAGGGATATGAATGAAGCTGATTTGAATAGGACTAAGGTAAACCAGAATATAGGGTAAAGGATGATATCATCTATATTTTAAAACTTCAACTTCCGTGAAACCAAAGGAAGATATGTTTATTTGGTGCAAAATTTATATTTTGGGTAGCACATTATCTAATTTAACTTGTATGGTAAATTTATTTGAACACCATAATTACATGGAATCTTGAATAGTAAGTGAGATCTTTTTGGTTTGTACAGATTAGTGTGATGCCCCACTATATCCCAGAGTAATCTGAGCAGAGAATAAAAAAGTATTTGCAAAATCCCCTTGGAGAACTGGAGAGAAAGGAGGAAATATTAAATTTCCCCATCTGGGGAATTCCTGATATTCTCACATGCAGTCAGGACACCAATTCAATAGGCCAAGCCCTTGATCTTGGGACTCACCCCTATGAAACTTATTCCTGCAAAGGAGGAGCAAAGCCTACTTATAATTACGCCTAAGAGTCATCCCCAGAGAACCTCTTTCGTTGCTCAGATGTGGCCTCTCTCTCTCTAAGCCAACTCAGCAGGTGAACTCACTGCCCTCCCCGCTATGTGGAACATGACTCCCAGGGGTGTAAATGTCCTGGCAATGTTGGACCTGACTTCCAGGATGAGCTGGGACCCAGCATCAGGGGATTGAGAAAGCCTTCTTGACCAAAAGGGGAAAGAGAGAAATGAGACAAAAACAAGTTTCAATGGCTGAGAGATTCCAAACAGAGTCCCAGAAGTTATCCTGGAGGGTATTCTTATGCACTATATAGATATTCCTTTTTAGTTGATGTGTATGTAGAGTGGCTAGAGGAAAGTACCTGAAACTGTTGAACTGTGTTCCAGTAGCCTCAATTTTTTAAGATGATCGTGTATCTATATAGCTTTTAAAATATGACTGTGTGATTATAAAAACCTTGTGTCAGATGCTCCTTTTATCCAGGGTATGGACAGATGAGTAAAAAAATGATAATAAATAAATAAATAATGAGGGGATAAAGGGTAAAAATTTAGGTAGATTGAAATACTAGTGGTCAATGAGACGGAGGGGTGAGGATATGGTGTGTTATGAGTTTTTTTCTTTTTTCTTTTTATATTTTCTGGAGTGATGCAAATGTTCTAAAAATCATCATGGTGATGAATATACAACTATGTGATGATATTGTGAGCCACTGATTGTATACTATGTATAGACTATATGTGTGTGAATATTTCTCAATAAAAATATTTTTTAAAAAGTTTTGTAATAAAAGTGTAGCCACTATAATCAATCATTCTTTCCTTCTTAGAATACAGCTATCCCCACTTCTGTGATTCCACACATAGTCCTACCTGACATACCTATTTAATATGCCTCATAGGCTTTTTTGAATATAACATTTAAAATCAGTTAATCACATCTTGTTTCTTTATTAAAATATTTTTTCTCTCCAGTGTTCCTCGACTTAGTAATTACTGTCATGCTCTCCCTGCTGTCTTGTAATTTTTACTCAGAGGCAATGGTCCAGCCAGAGACCATATTTCCTATTATCCCCTCAACCACTGCCAGTCTTGATTTCAGCTGTGTCCATGTGACTGAATCTTGCCAAAAGAATGTGAATGGAAATTAGGTATGTCTCATGCAGGCTAGGACTTTAAAGAGGCGAGGAAGGCTTCTCCTTTCTCTCTTCCCATATGCAAGCATGGTACCTTGAGCCTATAAGGAACAGCAAAAGAAGAGAAAGAACTGGGAGTCCCTGAATCACCACGAAGAAGAGAGCCACCTGCTGATCCAAATACCAACTTTGGACTGTTATTTGAGCAACAAATAAACAGATACTGGAAAGAAAGGAAAGAAAAGAAAAGAAAGAAGGGAGGG
>PVIY010063555.1:0-10465 GCA_004026745.1 Myrmecophaga tridactyla | reverse complement strand
AGCTGTGTGCCTTACTAGCTGTGTGCCTTACCAGCTGTGTGCCTTACTAGCTGTGTGCCTCCCCAGCTGTGTGCCTCACCAGCTGTGTGCCTTACCAGCTGTGTGCCTCACCAGCTGTGTGCCTCACCAGCTGTGTGCCTTACCAGCTGTGTGCCTTACCAGCTGTGTACCTTTTGGCTGTGTAACTTTCAGTGGCTGCTCAGCCACATGGATCCTCTCTCCTAACTTATCTCAGTGGATCAGGGATGGTAATTCCTACTGTAAAATTGTGAAGAACCAAAAGAAGTAACCCAGTGTGTGGCACAGATCAGGTGCTGGGTCAATGCTCGCTCCTTTCCCTCCCCTCTTCCAGGCGGAT
This sequence comes from Myrmecophaga tridactyla, assembly GCA_004026745.1. Classification (NCBI taxonomy): domain Eukaryota; kingdom Metazoa; phylum Chordata; class Mammalia; order Pilosa; family Myrmecophagidae; genus Myrmecophaga; species Myrmecophaga tridactyla. The sequence goes on along the minus strand of PVIY010063555.1, from coordinate 10,107 downwards.
GGCTTAAACACAGTAGCAGTGCCAGGTTTCAGCAGGAATCAGCTCTTGCAGCAGTGTTTCCCAACACCCCTGGAGGGGTGGCCAGCTGGGGGTGAGCAGCCCTCTGTGGTGTGGGGTTCAGAGGGCATGCCCCAGACCCTGCCTGGGCAGCAGATTTCTTCTGCGTGGTCCTGAGAGTCGGGCTGAAGCTCTGCCACCAGGACGTCCCCGTCACGTCTGCTCAGCTCTGCCGCTGGCACCGGGCCATGGTGGCAGGTGTGTGGGTACACGCAGCTGTGCCCCAGGAGAATACTCACTGACTCCGCATCCACCCTCAGGAGAGCTGCAGGGTTCCTTGCCTGCCCCCTGCCTGCCGTGGTGCCTGCGTGTGTTCTCAAGTGGTTTCCAAGGTGAGACGAGGCTGTATGTGAATGGCCATTGTGGGAATATGAGAAGCCCAACTGTGCTGGAGCGCAAGTGCACGTGTGGGCTTGTGTACAAGTAGCTTTCACCCGCAGACATGCTGCCACAGCATCTCCCTCAGTGCCACAAGGGGGCCGTAGCCCTACAAAGGCCACGCCTGGACTTGCCGGCCACAGGGCTGGCTTCACCCAGCAGGCTTGTCCTCGGCAGCGAGTTCAGGACCCCAGCTGGCCACATGCCTGCCTACCCCCTGGGCACCCACACAGCAACCTCTGGACCCTAGCAGCGCCCGGAGGCAGTGGTTCCCTCCGCCCTGCCTCATAGGCTCCGCCCAGAGTGGTTGGCGCTCTCACCACAGGCCACGCAGCCAGTCGGTGGCAGAGCCCAGACCCCGTTCGGGCTGTACTCACGGGCCCACTCTGCACATCAGCCACTGAGCCCCAAGAGCTGGCGCCCCGCAGGCCTCCACAGCTATGACTCTGTGTGACCTGCAAAGCCGTGGATGCCGCGCCCACTGCTTCATCCCGTGCCAGCCGTCTGGAGCAGCCTCTGCGTTGGTGGCTGTGTCGGTGTGTTCCTGTGGCCCTCCGTGGTGCGTCTGCCCTCTTCCAGTCCCTCTGGCCAGGATCCCATCCGTATCTGTCCTCGGTCCTCCAGCTCAGCCCTCGTGAAGCCGAGCCTTGAGGAGGCATGCTCGTTCAGACAGCGGCCCACGCTCAGAAACAGGTGTTCCCTCTGCAGCCATCTCGCAGTCCTGGTGTCCTCACGTGGGACAAAGACTTGGACCTTCACTTAGCGGAATAAAATCAGGGGCTAAGTGGACATGTGTGGTTGCTCGGCTCTCCCAGCAGGCTCTCTTAGCCCTGGCTTACCAGCTGTGTGCCTGAGGGGCGGGCACTGTGCATTTTGAGTCTTAGAGAAGCTGAGGAAGTTGCTCCAAGAAGCAGCAGAGCTGGACTTTGTGCCCAGGCTGCCTCCTGAGCTGGAGCGTTCTTGCAGACCCAGCTGACCGAAAACCCATGGGAAGACTTATCTTTAACTGCACCTAATGGGAGACAGCGTTGAGTCCACAGACTCTTAAAATCAAAGATTCCTCATCAGATACACAGTTCCCTCTAGGACTGTGTAGGTTGAAAAGTATTAGTCTTAAGTAAGCCAGTCTTATTTTATCTGTATTTTCAGAAACAGTCATTCTTTCTTGCTGTTCTAGTTGCTAGCTACCAGAATGCAATATATCAGAGACAGAATGGCTTCTAAAAGGGGGAATTTATTACATTGCAAGGTTACAGTTCTAAGACCATGAAAATGTCCCAATTAAAGCAAGTCTGTAAAAATGTCCAAATTAAGGCCCCAATGAGAGGTTATCTTCACTCAAGGAAGGCCTTTGACGTTCAGAGTTTCTCTGTCAACAGGGAAGGCATGTGGCAAACATGGTGATGTCTGCTAGCTTTCTGTCCCGGCTGCTGGTTTCATGAAGCTTCTCCAAAAGTCTCTCGCTGCGTGGGCTCTTGTAGTTCTCATGGCTCTGTTACTCTCTCCGAAATGTTTCCTCTTTTAAAGGATTCCAGTAAGCTAGTCCTGGAATGGGTGGAGTAAAATCGGTCTCCCTCTAATCAAAAGTTCATACCCACAGTTGAGTATCTAGCATGTCTGTGGGTATGTCACATGTCCGTGGAGATAAAATCATCAAGCCTCCAATCTGCAGTACTAAATAAGGATTAAAAGAAACAGCTGCTTCCACAAGATGGATCAGGATTGAAACATGGCTTTTCTAGGGTATATAATCCATTCAAATGAGCGCACTTTCCATGCGCATTGATTTACATTATCATCATTTCTCAAAACTAGAATGTTTCCTCCCAGTCTCCCAAACTTCATACCTCACCAGGATGGGTTGCCGTTCACTTCATGAAAGTAAGGATGTCCTGGCCTGGTGTTTCCAGGAGCCCTGGACAGTAAATCACGTGCATGAATGGTCAGGCACAGGGCAATCCAGCCTGCTTGCATATGGAGTGTACCAACCCTGTAGGCTGTGTCGCAGTCCCACCTGAATGAGAACTGTGGCAGGAAAGTTGCTCTCTCCTTTGGCATTAAAACTCCTCACGTGGTAGTTCTCTAAATGTGGACTCCAGATGGAGCTTGTCTGTGGCGTCTCTCATGGGGCTGCTAAGACCCCCACCCACTGATCTCTAAGTTCTCTTCCCTGTTGTAAGTAGTTTTCAGTTCATCACTGCTAAATTAAAGCTGGTTATATGCTCACATATTTAAGTCTGTTGATTTACAAGCCCGGTTGACATCATTGGCACGTTATGCTTGCTGCACCTTTCCGACGGCTGACCCGTGCTCAGCTCTGGCCGTGCCCGCGTCTGCACTGGTGCTGGTTTTGGGGTGCACCTTAAGTAGAAGGGAAGGTGGGGGCCAGGAGGTTCTGGACAGGTAGAAGACTTAGGAGAGCATCACATCCATGAAGCCAAGAAATGAGAATTTACGGGAGAGGGCGAGCGTGCCTTTTTCAGTGCTACTGAGAAATGGATTTGAAGGAAATCAGAAAAGTGGCCAGGAGACATTTCTGGTAGGAAGAATTAATTTGTGAGAACACTTAACTAGCATAATTTCAAACACAAGCTGGGATGTAGGGACCATAGGGACACTGGAATGAAGAAATCAGAAGTCCTGGTTTTGAAAGCAAGCGCCCAAACCGTGGAATTACACCCAGAGCGCACATAGGAAACGAGATCTGGCATGCAGCCCTGAGTCATGGGAGAACTGAGAGGGGGAACGAGTGGCAGCAGGACGTGCGGCCGCTGGAAGTGGCAAGCGGTGGTGTTCCTTAGAGGTGCCCCCTGTCCTCCCAGTCGAGTGGCTGGGCAGGCCTGGCCCTGGGCGGAGAGTTTATCCTTTACACCCCACGGAGGCCTTTGGATTCCTCCTGGCACCTCTGTGGTCAAGGCCAGGCTAGGACTGGAGGTGAAGGGGTGCGCCTGGAGACTTGTTTGCAGCAGCCGGAGGAAAGGTCCTGGGGCCGACGGGGCCTCGCGTGGGGCGGACGAAGCTGCCCGTGCCGAGCATTCAGCCCACGTGGGCTCCTTTCCCAGGGCTCCCCGGCCCTGCTGTGCATGCCCGACTTGCTCCTGTGCAACCCTGTGCTGATGCTCCTTTATCCTTTTATCCTTCTAAGTGGATTAAAAAAATGGATAAAAATAAAATAAATGAATGATGGGGACAAGGGTCAAATAAACTGGGTGGTCAGTGAGGGGGAGGGTAAGGGGTATGGGAGGTAGGAGTTTTTTCCTTTCTAGACACTGTTCTGCAGTGATGCAGATGTTCTCAGATGATCGTGGTGATGGATACATGGCTGTGGGATGATACTGTGAGCCACTGATTGTACACCGTGTATGCACTGCATGTGTGTGAAGGTTTCTCAATAAAAATATTAAAAAAAACTTCTCCATGCAAGTGTGCTTTATATTATTAATGTGAGAATTTAAAGAATTTAATTTAGCTCACTAAATTAAAAAATGATGACATTTTAAAGCGCCTTTGTCTTCATTGCACTCTATATAGCCGGGCATTGCTCCTCTTTCCAGGGAACCTTTTATCATCTTGTCGGGAGGCTTGTCGTATGACACCGTGGGCAGGAGGCCTTGCCTAACGGTGATGCATGGAAAGAGCACGGCCGTGCTGGAGATGGACTACTCCATCGTGGACTTTCTCACGCTGTGTGAAACTCCGTACCCCAGTGGTAAGGCCAGCAGCCGCGAAGGCCATTCTCTCACTCTCTGTTGGGGGGGGCACGCGGGGCAGAGACCTCTGAGCCCTCGCTGGCCTGCCGGGCTCATCTCGGGCACAGGTCCTGCCTCCATGGCCCTAGAAATTTTATTTCCGAAGTTAGCTTTGTCTAATCAGCTTCGTCTGTCTAATATTGCTTATTCATACGCGTGCCTTTGAAGGGAGAACACAAGTATTTTAAAATTCTATAACCTAAGAGTATATTTGATTTCTAGAGTAATTTAAATCAGGATTTTAAGAACTGTGTTTGAAGCTCACTGAGGTGTGGTGACGTAATACACTTCATGATGGTCAGGAGACACATGTAAATCCCAGGAGGGCTCTGTGCAGTTCCCCAGAGATCCAAGAATGTGGCTCTCGGGGATACTTGAGTTTAAATCTGGCTCTTGTTGGCCTTCTCCTTGGTATTTGCAATAGAGGAGACGACACTGTGAGCTTCTTTAAGGCAAGCAGTTTGTCTTATTCATCTTTACAAAAGTGAAAAAAGTGTTGAACAGGTTGGTAAATAGATTTACCTCATTTAAAACATCAAACCTTAAAACACATAACATTTTGGGACCATAGGGCCCATATTTGTAAGACTGAAGCCAAATAAAATAAAAACCAAGCAAGAAATGTCTCTGTCCTGATGTGCTGTCCTCTTACTCTGGTTCGTGCGTTGTTTTCCCGTTTCAGACTTTCAGGATCCGTACGCGGTGGTGGTTCTCCTAGAAAAGGATTTAGTTCTCATTGACCTTGCACAGAGCGGGTAAGAACAAGACTCCAGGAATGGCTGCACTGGTACTCGGTAAAGATGGCCCTTTTCATCTGGGATTGACTCTCCTTTCTCTGAAAAATCCCACTTCTTTTGACCTTGGCCTCTTCTTTACCCCTCAGACATACCTTTCCAGTTGTCTGCCAGATTTCTGTATTAAGCTGAATCATAGACTTTTTAAGTCAGAATATGTGAATTTCTGAAATCTCCTGAGATTCAGCCTGGCACGTGGATGTGCAGCCTGGCCGCTCCTCCAGGGCAGTGCTGTGGGGCTCGGTGGCAGTGCCTGCAGACACGGTGTCTTCTGGAGGCTGGGGCGTGCTCCTGGCATCTGCCAGGCAGAGGGCAGCATTGCTGCAGACGCCCCTCTGTGCCCAGGGCACCCCGACTCCCACTTCTCAGTCCAGGGCCTCAGCGGGGCTGAGGCTGAGGTGCTTGCAGGAGGGGCAGCATTGTTTACCTGGTCTTTAGGCTTCATCCTGCCGCTTGTAAGAATCAGTCATGCTGTTTTCTTTTTCGAACGAGACCATTGTGGAGCATTGGAATTTGAAAACTCTAGCAGTCCTAGAATAACTTATTTGTAATATGATTTTCTCTTATTTTATTCTCTTAGGTAAGTTCTTATATAAGTGAGACATTTCATGTATGGTCTATACTGACTTAAATGTAATTCACAGAAAATATTGCTCATGCAATCTGTAATTAGGCATCATTTTAATTAAGAAATGTATCAATTCTGAACATATAGTATAGTAATAGTAGAATCATTGAGCTAAGGAAATATCTGTACATAAAAAGAGAAAAGTTCCCTGCCATTTTATGAAGCAGACTTTTGTTGGTTTGGCATTCATCTTCTGATTTTTTCTGTGTGCTGGGGGGAGAAACTTGAGTTCATTTTGAAATCTTTGAAGGAGTTTTCTGAAATTTCCCAACTTTATTTTTTGTCAATAGTAGGCTGATGAATTCATCTAATTTTTTCAGATTTAGCAAGATAGGACTTGGAAGATTTTTTTTAACCAGTTTCTGGTTTTCTAGATATTTTTAAGTACTTTTATTTTAAGAACTTTAAAGCCAGAGAACAAATATCATTGTATATTGATGTAGGATTTCACTGAATTTCAGGATTTTAAAAAAATCATTTTTTGCCTTTTTCAATAAAATAATTCCATATCTACAAAGCATTTAGGATAGAATTTTACTTTGATTATCATTAAATGAGAGAAGGTTTTTAGATTAAATTTTGTACTAGGAATTGCATTGCTTAAGAAGGAGGGTTGACGTTTGCCTGAGCTCTGTGGCAGTGGGCTGTGGCTGCCACACCTTGGCACTCACTGTCTCAGTCTTTGCTCTTCGGGAAAATGTCTGTGTTCTAAGTGTGGGTCAAGAAGTATAGAGACACAGTTGTCCCTTCCACGTCGGACTAGGGGTGCAGAGCCCCCGCCACCTGGAGAATCTCCCTTTGTTCCAGAGAAGAAGTCTGAATTTCTTTCTTTTTCTTGGGATGCTTACAGTACCTTATTGGTATTAAAAGATAAAGTGTGTTGTTAGTATTTTATAATACTATACATGTATTTTATGCATTTCTGAGTCTCTAAACTTTTGTTATCTGCTGGCCTCTGCTTGTTGTCTATGGCTTCCACAAAACTCCCAACAAATTCCCATTTAATTTCTTATGCCAAGCCATGTTATATGTAAAGCGTGATGGGCAGGTTGCGATGTGGAAGGGATAACTGTGAATGCTTACATGCATATTGCCCCACGCGTGGCACCTCCTGTGCAGAGCGACTGCAGCTGTGCTATGTGCTCTTCTAACATTGCATCTTTTAGTATAAAAGCCCTCATGGTTTACATTTTTTGCAGAAATTAAGTGGTTTAATCTCTGTGATACCTGCAGTTCTGTAGAGAAGAGCAAACTTTCCAGAAGTTAAAGCCTTGGTTCATGGAAATTGTCATGTGGTTCTTCAAAGATATTTGAAAATTTTTTTCCATTCCAAAAGTGTAAATATAAAAGGTTTTAATTGTTATATCCCTCATAGGTTGCATTCATTACCTTAATAAATATTTTCTCTTTTCTCTTGATGAAGATACCCTATATTTGAAAACCCCTACCCTTTGAGCATCCACGAGTCCCCCGTTACCTGCTGTGAGTACTTTGCGGACTGCCCGGCGGACCTCGTCCAGGAACTGTGTTCTGTCGGAGCCAGGCAGAAGCGCCAAGGTTACAGCAAAAAGGTAGGGCCAGAATCTTAGCATTTCCTGTTACATTGTAGCATTCTGCACGTATCACCTGGGAGGGTTTGGTACATTGATATTTCTTCTAATGAAAAGATAGAGAAAATAATTCATAGGAACCAAGTATGTTGTTTACTGTTCTCCTATGTATGAAAGCATGCAGTATACTTGGAAGTGGCTCTGTACAATGATTTTTCTTTTCCTTATAGGAATGGCCCATCAATGGAGGTAATTGGGGCTTGGGTGCTCAAGTTTACCCAGGAATAATTATTACAGGGTAAGTGGAAGTCTGTTTTCACCAACTAAATTAGTAATAGCTAAATATAATTTATTAAGACTCCATGAACTTTAATTAACTGGGCAGCTTTGTGCCATATTAAAATAAGAAATAAGTTATTAAGAACCTGCCTATTTACTATTTACTTATTTTAGTGACTATGTTTTTAAATGACAGTATACTTCTGTTGAAAGAAAATATATATGCATACATGTTTTCCTTTTCTTTATCACATTCTTAACTCATTTTGTCTTTGTAGGCATGCTGATGGGTCTGTCAAGTTCTGGGATGCCTCTGCAAGTGAGTATTTTGAGTATTTGTACTCATTGTGTGTTACACCATCAATGTTTTTGTACATCCTGTTTTATAATTGTATATCAAACATTTGAAACTTAGGAAGCTACAAATTTAATACCTGATGCTGTAGTGAGTGTAGATTTTAGTGGTTTAAAGATGTCCTTAAATATTTAGTAAATCAAGCATGATTCTCAGCAGAACCATTCACATCCTTCCTTCAAAATTTCTGTAAACTTTTCTGCCTAGTTCAGAGATGGGAGAGGCAGATAGGAGATCTGTCCCAGATCTACAGAAGTTTCTAGAATAATCTTTGTGCCTGATTCCAAAAGTGTGTGTCTTTATGAAGTAATCTGATGGTTACATAGAAGCAAAAAAGAGGAAAGACTTCTTTCTAATGGCTGATGTTGGCAGAATACCCAAGGCAGGCATCCAGTAGGAGCCCCGTTAACTCAACGTGTTTGTAATATTTCATCATGTGTGAGTGATAATATTGGTGCCATTTTTAGACAAAATATGTAGAAAATTATTTTAGGAAGTAAAATATATTCTTTATTATTTTTACTGCATTTGTACATTTTCCCCTAGTCTTTGTGTTATTCACCTTTCAGATTATCCAAATCCATCATCAGTGCGTTTGTTTTTGTTAATTAAACACGAGTGCCCATTTTTACCGTCAGTGGGTACGAGGCGTAGCTTATCTGAAACCATCGGAGAAATGTAGGATTAGGAACGGAAGTGTGGTTCAGAGGAAGCCGGCGGCGCTGCAGTCCTGGCTTGACTGAGAACAGTCACCTTAGGCGTCGCCTGCCTGAACAGTGCCGTCTCCTCTGTAGCCACTCTCCAGGTGCTGTACAAGCTGAAGACGTCCAAGGTGTTTGAGAGGCCGAGAGCCCGGGACGAGCGGCCCAGCTGCGACCCCGCCGACGAGGACCCGTTCGCCATACAGATGCTGACCTGGTGCCCCGAGGGCAGGGTGCTGGGTGTGGCGGGCGTGGCGGCGCATGTCGTGGTCTACAGCTTCTGTGGGCAGGAGGCTGCTGCGCAGGCCCCTCCGGTACAGCGTCCGCGCCGTGTTGTCGCGTCCATCCCGTATTGTCGCGTCTGCGTGTCTGGCGTTCTCAAGTCAGGAGTTATTTACAAGACCATTTCCAATCACTTTTGTCTAGAGTTTTTGAAAACACATTTGTATTTGCTGCAAATACAAATGATGAATTGCTGCATAAAAACAGCAGTTTTTATGCATGTCTTTTAAATCCTAAAATATGTTGTACTTTTTTTTTTAAAGGAAACCAACAGAACGAGTGGCCTCTAACCTGGCATTAACAGGAGGCTCATCAGTTCCAAAATTATAGTGTGTGTGTGTGTGTGTGTGTGTGTACGCACGCACGTGCATACTCACCAACACACACCCTCACAGTTTTAAAAAGCTGAGTCAGTCAGTAACAAAAGTTTTTTCTTCTTGTTAAATGCTTACCTGCTGAACTCTTCCTAAATGTTTTCCCTTAAAAATAGTCTTTCCGTGAAAGTTTCCTTGTATGTGTCAGTGAACTGTAATAATAGGGACAGTACTGACTCAGCAGCTAAACCTTTCTGCTCTCCCGGTAGATGCTGGAAGTTCGCCTGTTCTGTGAGGTGAATGACGAGGGGTCCCCAGAATGCGAGCAAGCCCCGGCTCTGCCCACACCTGTGGGGGCCTCCAGTCCTCAGCCCCTCCCCCTCCAGTCCCACCCCTCCACCAGCAGCAGCTCATCAGGTGGGCTTCGTGACAGCACCCCTTGTTTAAAGTAAGTGATGAAATATTAGAAATGTTTTAGATCTCTTTCAATTTAGATAAATTGTGAGCTACAATAAAGCTGCTATAAAATCTCCTTGTGGTGTAGTTGAGTGACAGAAGAATGTCTCTTCCTGTGTTTGCCAATGGTTAATCCAATTCATTTATCTTTGTGTGACTGCTGCATCACAAGAGTTAGGGATGTGTTCCAGAACTTTTCGTAAGATGCTGAATTCGTCTCTTCATTCACACTAGAAAATGTTAAGGTGGGGATTCTCCTTCCACAATGGTAGATGCTTGTTGCTTCCTGGGAAGTGGAGCTCGAAGGATATTAAGGAATGATGAGAAAGAAAGAAAGAAAGACACAGACGGGCTCAGGGGGTCTAAAGCTTGAGTTTACATCAGACAGACTTCAGACAATTTTATTCTTAACCAGATCCTGGTTATATACCACAGGATGACAATAGGCATGCATGCATTTCCTGAGGGAACAAAGTTCTTATCTTTCAGTGTTCTTCCTTCGTACTTAAAATAACCATTTGGGGTAAACAAACATTCTCTTCCTCCTAGACTGTCTTACATAAA
>PVIY010063554.1:0-10508 GCA_004026745.1 Myrmecophaga tridactyla | reverse complement strand
TTCAGCCCCAGCCAGTCAGATGCTGTCAGGGCTCTGAGGTAAACAACTTCTGTGGATGATTAGGTCACCAAAAAGCACTATCTGATGGGCAGGCTGAAAAGTGCAGGGGAATTGGCTTCTCAGAGCCTCAGGAGACCTTATCCTGAGACCATTGGAGCTGGCCTAACAACACCTGCAGGGCAACCTGGCCCTTTTTTGGTTGAGAAACATGGACAACCCAACTGTCAATGCAGTGCCCTAATACAAACCCAGGTCTTGCTGGATGGGTGAAAAGCACATCACTCCTTGGCTGGTTGTTGGATGGGGAAGTGGTACTTCTCAGTCTTACAGCCTGAGGCCTTTCCACACAAAGCCTTGGAATGACCAGATACATTGTGCCACAGGTGGGGTCTTATTTGAAGTGCATAGTGCTACCCGTTACCTCAAGAGTTGGCATCTTACAGAGTATACAAGGAATGGTGGCCTTGACTCGATTGATGCCAGCTTGAGGCCTGGCCTGGTACCCTGCCACAACTGGCAAGAGGTAGGATTGTGGGGAAGAGGTGGCCCCAAAGTGCCACCTGCTGGGAAAACAGGGAGCATGTACTTTGGCAAACTGCGATTCTGACCTACTATGCAAACCCATGCAAATATAAAATCTTTATAAATTCTTAGATGAACGAGGGAAATCAACTTTCAAAATAATCTCATCCAGATAATCAAATGCCTAAAAACCAACAGAAAATCACAAATCACATGCAAGATAATATGGCCAAGACAAATGACCAAATTAAAACGCTGGAGGAGAAATAGAATTGGGAACAACTAATCAGAGATGTACATACAAATCTCTTAAATAACTCCAATAGGTTGATATAAGACATACAGGATATCAAGGAAGCACTAGAAGAACACAAAGAGTAATTCAAAAGAATAGAAAAATAGCAGATCTTATAGAAATGAAAGATACTGTAGATCAGATTAAAATATATACTAGAGACACACAATAGCAGATTTGATGAGGGAGAAGAAAGAATAAGTGAACTAGAGGAAAGTGCAACTGAATTCAAACATGCAAAAGAACAAATGGTGAAAAAAGATAGAAAAATTTGAATTGGATCTCAGGGAAATGATTGAAAACACAAAGTGCACAAATATAAGAATCATTCATATTCCAGGAGGAGAAAAGAAGAGTAATGGCCTACAAAGATTATTAGAAAGAGATTGTTGGGGAAAACTTCCCAAACCTTATGAAAGACAAATTTGCAAATCAAAGAAGCCCGATGAACTCCAAATAGAATAGATCCAAGTAGAATCATTCAAGACACATACTAATCACCTTGGCAACTGCTGATCAGAAGGAGAGAGTCCAGCAAGAGAAAAGTAATTTACCCCATACAAGGGAAGCCACATAAGACCAAAGTACATGAGGCAAATACTGGCAAATAATGACTACTCGTCAGACACCTGGAGGTGAGAAGGAGTGGTATGATATATGAAAGATTCTGAAAAAGAAAAATTGCCATTCAAAATCTCTTTATTCAGCAAAGCTGAACTTCAAAAGTGAGGAAGAGTTTAAAATTTTCACATTCAAACAAACGCTGTGAGAATTTGTTAGGAAGAAATCATGACCTGCCAGAAATACTAAACAGAGTTCTGTCAGCTGAAAAAAATGACGAGAGAAAGAGGTCTGGAGAAGGGCACAGAATTGAAGAGTATTAGTAAGGGTAAATAAAGAGATAAAAACAGAGAAATAATAGTTTGACAAATAAAAACCAAAGTCTAAGATGATTTTATCAAGAACTGCCTTTCCAGTAAGAGCTTTAAATGTTAACAGATTAAACTTCCAAATTAAAAGACGCAGATTGGCAGAATGGATTTAAAAATATGATCCATTTGGGCATGCCACAGTGGTTCAGTGACCCAGGTTCGATTTCCGTCACCTGCTCATGCAAAAACAAAAACAAAACCAAAAACAAAAAGATCCATCTATATGTTGTTTACAAGAGACTCTTCGCAGATCCAAATATACAAACAGGTTGAAAATTAAAGGATGGGAAAAGATATTCTACAGAAGTACTAACCAAAGGAAAAGTGGGGTAGCTATATTAATATTGAACAAAATAGACTTTAAATGTAAAGATGCCATAAGAGACAAGGAAGGATGCTTTATATTAATAAAAGAGGCAATTCACCGAGAAGAAATAAAAATAATAAATATTTATGCATATAATCAAGGAGTTCCAAAGTACATGGGGCAAATACTGGCAGAAGGGAACAACAGGCTTTCTACAATAATAGTGGGAGACTTCAACACACCATTGTCTTCTATAGACAGAACACCAGACAGATATCAATAAGGAAATAGTGAAGGTAAACAATAAGATAAAATAATTAGACTTAACAGACAGATAGAGATTTCTGCATCCCAAAACACCAGGATATACATTTTTCTCAAGCACTCCTGAAACATTCTCTAGGATAGATCATATGCTGGGGCACAAAACAGGTCTATATAATTTTAAAAAGATTGAAATTATTCAAAGCACTTCCTCTGATCATGATGGAATGAAGATGGAAATCAATAACCACTGAAAAATTTCACAAATATATGGATATTAAGCAACACACTTTTAAACAATCAGTAGGTCAAAGAAGAAATCGCAAGAGAAATCAGTAACTATCTGGAGACAAATGAAAACAAGAATACAACATACCAAAACCTATGGGATGCAGTGAAGGTGATACTGAGAGGGAAATTTATAGCCTATACATTTAAATGCCTATATTAAAAAGTGGTAAAACTGAAGACCTAACTGGATAACTGAATAAACTAGGGAAAGAATAGAAAACTGACCCTTAAGCAAACAGAAAAAACTAAATACCAAAAGATTAAAGAAGAAATAAATGAATTGGAGAACAACAGCAAACAATAGAGAGGATCAATAAACCCAAATTTGGTTCTTTGAGAAAATCAAAGAAAAAGTTCATTAATATGAACTAACTAGAACATGTAAACTCAGAGTCATAAAATGTAGAATATAGGGGACCAAGAGATAGTCAGAAGTTAGAGAAGGGAAAGAAGTTACATAAATATGTACTGAATTGTTAATAAGATTGAACTGAAATATTTGGAAATGGATAGAGGTAATGGTAGCTCGTGGCATATTATAGATAAATGTGTTTGAAAGTGATGGTGTAAAGTCATGTACGTTCTTTGTATAAAGTTCATGTTCTTCCATGAACTACTACAAATGAAAAAAAATTGAGAGATATAAGGGAAAAACAAGCTATTGCAAACTATGGGCTATAGTTAACAGTAATATTTTAATACTCTTTTATCAAAGTAAGAATTTATTGAACCAATACTATGGGTCAAAAATGGATGGAAGGATAAGGGGTTGGAGAAGATTGGGATTTTATTTTTTACTTTTATGTCTGTTCTAGAGCAATGAAAATCTTCTAAAATTGACCATGAGAATGTATACAAAACTATGTGATGATACTGTGAGCTTGTATACTTTGGATGGTTTGTGTGGTGTGTGAATATATATATCAATAAAATGGAAAACAGTTCTTAAGATCTTTTCTTTATACCACACAATCTTTTTTTTTTTTTTTAATTTGCATATGGGCAGGAGGCACCAGGGATCGAACTCCAGACCTCGAGCACGGCAGGTCGGAGCTCTGCCTGCTGAGCCACGGCAGCTGCCCCAATCTTTACCTATAAATGTTAGACGAATTGGGATCATATGTTCTGATTCATTCTGATTAAATTATTTTGTAAGTATAGGAGATTTTCATCTTGATTATAAAATTAAAAAATGGGATGGACTACAATTTTTGTGTGTACTGTATGCTATAAGAGGATTCTTCGAATGAGGATTATTGCAAATAGGCAAGAAAAAAATACTTAATAAAATCATAGTTCCGGATCTTGACATCATCTAACATTGAGTTTAAACAATGCTTTCAACATGTATGAAAGGCGAAAAAATTATGTTGCTTTATAAAAATTGCTAAATAGGCATTTCCTGAATATATTTTTAGAAATTCAGATATTTATGGCTTAGTAATATTTAGTAATTTAATAATATACTTAATAATATGTACTTTTTTCAAAAAATAATTTATTACCTAGGAGCATGTTCAGTTTATATATCAAGATATGGAACATCTCTGTAGCTATCTCTGAACACTCATGCCATTTTAAAAGTCTCTAACTGCAAAATATAAGTTTTTCAAACTTGGCAATTTTTTATTTTATTCCATCCTGAATTATTCAATGAGAGATATTATTGGAAATCTTTCTGCAAGAGATATTACATCATTAATGATGTTTCTGATTCAATTATAGTGTGAGGCAGCAGGAGCCCCTCCTGCTAAGAAACATGAAAGCACGATCTAGAAATGAGGATTTTAGGAAAGGCATTTAAAACTTCTGCTCCTATAAATTTAAACATTTTAACTCTTAGGATTCATCAGGAATCTCAAAATAATTAACATGGCCTTTTACTTTTTTTTTACCAAAAGAAAAATTAGCTCACTAAAGTTCAAATATCTGAAACCCGGAAAATAATTATTCAAGAATTATACAGATACGTAAAAAACAATCCATAAATAATAGTTTTGAACACCAGATATCTGTTTTCTGCACTATTTTAAAAGATATCTTAGCTTTTATAAATAAATAATGAGATAAAATTGATGTAGAGTAACTTGGCATTTATTTCAGGGATATTTTCTGTCTGGAGACTGACCTCTCTCTGAGCAAATTCCTGGAAGCTCAAGCTTACTTTATGTCTAAAGCTCCTGATCTCAGAGGGAGTAAAAAACATATCTCTTTGTTCTCCATATCAATGCCTGAGAACAAAACTCTAATTTAGCATATTTCTCTCATGTTCTTCCTTCTGACTAAGCATGGCATCAAAGGGATTGAGCCCTCTGATTATCAGCACCTGGATCAAATAGCTGCTACCCGGAATCCTGGAGTAGCAGAGTGCCATTCCCAAAAGGAAGTGATGTGGGTAGACCAAAGACGTAACAATGAGCTTAGTGTAATTTTATTTAAATGTAGACTATTGTTACTTGCCTGGAAATTTCGGGGCCCCCAAATCATTTTTCTCAAAAATTTACCTTTGAAGAATCAGCTTTAATGAAAGATTATTTTTACAACAATAAAGTATACAGATTTTAATTGTAAACTGTGCATACACCCATGTAACCAAAACCCTATTCAAAGCACAGACATTCATCAGCCCCAAGTTTTCTCTAATACTTTGTAATATCTTCTCTTCCAAAGTTGGCTTAGAAAATATCATGGTTTTTACATACTGTAGATTCACATTAGAACTTCTGCACCATCATATGTGCCCTTTGTATCCCGCCTTTTTCACCCAACATTGTTGATAAAAATACTACCATTTTCAAGTTCAACGATTTTTTCCTTAACAAAAATTTGTCTAAAATTAATTTTGCTGTCCTCTGTCTCTACATATGTATATTCTCACTTTCATTTTTAACCTATGGTGGCATTTAATTTAAGTTTTGATATTTAAGATGCCTCGCATTTGTATTTCTAGTGACATGATTAAACATTCTCAATATGCAAAATAGTTGTGCCAAATTATCATCTGTCTTGTCACAAGACCTTCACATGTGCTGTTCCCCCTACTTCAAGAAAGCTACCAATCCTCTTTATGGTAAATTACAATTTATACATCAAAACTTCCCTTAAAATATTTTATGACTCATACATTTTCCCATTCTTGTCAAGCAAGGTAAATACTTCCTCATCCATTCTCATGACATTTTATACATAACTGTATTTAAGCAATTGTAATAGAATTTTTCTTCTCATTTCTGTTATTTCCACTAACTTCCAAACACCTATACTATATTTTTATCAACTGTTTATTAATTTATAATATATATTGCTGACTCATTAACATTAAATTGATGTCCACAGCGCTATAACTTATGCTGAAGGAAAGTTTATTTAATAAAAGTTTCCATAAAGCACAGCAAAGCCTTTTTTGCACTTAGGAATTCTATACAGCATTTCAGCACAATGTTTGTAGGCCATTTTGAAATGCAACATTGTCAACAACAGCACAAAAATAAGGATAATATGGCACTAAATATACTGTAAAAAGGAAACTTGTATCCAGTATGAGAGCTGAATGAAGAATGCAGAGTGTATTTTTTGTTCTACCTTGACTGAGAATGTACCTGTTAGGCAATTTTTTTTTTGCTATTGCGTATTTCTGGTGTTGGACTGGAAATCACTGGGAGTATGGGCTTGGAGGCTTCAGGTAAATGTCAGTGTATAGGTGAATTCACAATAATGGAATCAGCAAATAATGAGGATTGGCTATATTTGAAATTTCATTTTATTTATAGATTCTGTGTTTCTGAAATATTCATGATATAAATTTAAATTTATCACATTGAAAATGCAATGAAAAAAGAATTATTAATTCATTGCTCTAATTTACCTTTTCGGTATTGACTTTGTCAGGAGATGATGCCCCATGAATATTTTTATATTTTGTATGTTCAGGGCTTTCTGATAGAGAACACTGGATACCTGAGTTAAAGGATGGTTAAATGTATTTTGTGTTGTAAATTAGAGAAAGTGAATTTCCCCCAATCCATTCATCCCCATTCTAAGAGTAAGTATAACCCCAAAGGGTGGATTTGTTTATATTCCAAAGTAAGAAATAAGGTCTCTCTAGCTATATCTCTCTACAAAGGAGATGGTGGACATATGTGCCAGCCATTACTATGTGAGATCTGAGTTTCATAATTCTGGGATGTCTCTCTTCTAATACAAACCCCTCATCTGACTCTCACTGTATCATACCCTGGGGACTTGGATCTTGGGGAACTGATGCAAGTTTCTCTGTGAGTAAACGATCTTCTCCTTGTATGTGTGTGTGACATTAACTCGTTAAGGTAACAATGCAGAATGTGTATAGTTTCAGACTTACTGTACTTTATCATCTTTTCTCTCTTTCTATTTGGAAAATTACATGTGAAAACGCATCACCCTGATCCAATAAAGAACTAGGCTAACTCCTATGCCTTATAGAAACTAGTACTATCTCATATATGATAGCCCATCTGTTCATAATTGTATAAATTCTAATACATATACTTAACTAGTACTCCAAAATAAAGGCAGCTAAAAAATATGTTAACCTTATAATAGCAATTTTTGATTTGGACATGATATAAATATTAAAAATGAGCAGGGCGTTTGAATGATTGTGATTTGGACTATAACAAACCTTCACTTAATTTTGCCATGTCCATTTTTTTAAGGATCATTTCTGCCCTTAAAGAGGATTTTATTAGTTTTTTACATACCAATTACCAAAGCCATCTATGATCTTCTTCTTGTACTCCTTAAAAACATTTTTCTCAGAGTATAATCAAAACTTGTTCATTCTATAATCAATCTCTACTTATAAAACCTGCACCAAATGCATGACACCTGGATTTTGAAACAGTGTAAAGTACTTTATTTCTCTAGTGAACTCTTTTCCAAAAACAACTTAGCTCAGTTATCCAAACTGGACCATAGTTGACTCTATTGCAAGCAATGGGGACTCCTCAAATATTTTACATATAGTTAAAGTGGAGTCAAAGCACATCTAAGGGATAAGCTGGCACTTAAATCTCCTTGGAAAGTCAAGAAATTTTCTCTAAACACACCTGATTTGCCAAAAAAGGGATTATTCCTGCTGCCAGCTAAATTAGGGGAGTTTGTATTTTAAAATCTGTCCCTATGATAAAACAAGGGATCATATAAAAAATAACCAACAGTAGTAAGATGAACTTTAGACTTCAGTATATAACAGGAAAAATAAACTGTTTTGGGAAGAAAAGAGAGAAAAATGACATTGTTCCCATCAAGCTTGTAAGATCCCTGGACTTAGCAAGCTGCATGCTTTCATTCACACACACCTATGCTATGGCATATCCTTGAAAGGTTCATTTCTCAATTATTCAAACCAGGCTAAAATTGCCTCATGAAACGTATTTCCAGTGTATTGTGTTTAGAGACGTTACCTAAAGCATTATATATTTTATACTCAATAAGGATTTGCAAATCTTAATTACAGAAACTATGCCTTCTAAAACCAGTCATTTTTCAGAATTGTAGTCATGATCTCAGAACATTTCAAATCAATGTAAGTCCTGTGGTCATGGGATGTATATAGAAAGTAGTAAGAAATATTTTTCTGTGTTGTCCCTTATTTTTACCAGTTTAGAAGCTATTTTGTTTAAACTGAATGTTTCCAATGCACAGAGTTTCTACCAGAAAGTCAATAGCAAAATATATATGCCCTTTTTCAATCTCCTCAAGAGTATGTCTGATTCTCTGCCTTCCATTTCTTTTGCAAGCTATTAAATATTAAAATGTCAAATACACTTGGGAAGATGGAAGCCGTCTATATATTATAACTTCTTACATGGTAGAAGTGCAGTTCTCTAAGTATCTTGTTAGCATTTATTCTTTCTGAGAAATACAGTCCTTGTTTCAAAACTCTTTGATTATTTCCTCTGTAGATAGAAATTGCACTATGGATGCAGATTATATTAACCAGCTCCTTTCATATTATTACAAAAGTTTCAAGACTATATCACCATATTATATAATCATTTTCACACAAAACTTTCTATCAGATAGATGAGACAGAGGTTTTCCTTAGTGTACTGAGAGGAATGATGAATTTGAAACAAATATTTATTAGATATATACTATAAGCTGGACACTAAGCAAAGTGTATTACAAAGTTTGTCATAACAATCTTTCATATTGTATTACTATATACCTCTTTAGATGAGAATAATGAGCTTAAAATGATTGTCATTTATCCACGTCGGGGTGTAATGTGTGAGTAAAGCTAACTTAGCAATGCGTTATTCAGAAATGGCCAACTAGAATCAAAATTGGGAATTTTGAGTCCAAACCCTCTTTGTGGCATCCTTTCTTAATGAATGAGGGTAAATGCAGAGTTTATATATCTTCGCAGTTGCATGCTTACTTAGTTGTAAAGTTCTTCACTTAGCAGATAAATACTCAGAATAATCTATATAAGACCAACTACTTTTCCCCTTGGAACAGCACGCAGTAGAGTGATACTCTTTAAGATAGTTACCAGACTATTGACAATATTATTTGAAACCTAAATTTGTAGGTTTTGATTGTTATAAGTGTTGGCTTGACATAAAATAAGTTAGATCCATTGGTGAATTATGTTAAGAGTGAAACAATTAAGCACTTCTGTAATGATGACAAGAATTACAACTATAACCCGGTTATCTCATAAAAAGTCAAAATACTTACTGTTCTTGTTGCTATATAACTGAAGTCCCCAGAATGAAAGGGGCTAGAGAATGTCTTGGAACCCACAGATGCTCAATCAACTTTTAATCTCCCCTGCATGAGGCTGTGAAACTGAGGCTTGCATCAACTAGGAATCTTTCATGCCATCCAACCTTATCACTAACTGACCTTCTATGACAATCTTTTTAGCAGCAATAAAAAATAGTGTGTACTTGAAATTATATATGTGTCTATGTGCATATGTATGTGCTTCTTAAAATATACAATGAATAATGAAATAATTTTAAGAAGATCTCTTTCAGGTCTATTATTGAAGAGATAATTTTAGAGGTTATATATTGATTTTCACCTAGTTTTTGCTAATTTTAGATAGTCATCAAGACTTATTAATTTGGAGATTAAAAAATATTTAAATTCATTGCTGACTTTAGGGCACTTTTCCTGATAATTTAATCAGATTCTTGAGAGCCATTTTACTACGTGTGACCTAAAGAGAGTTATTCTAACATCTTTTTTATTTTTTGGCATATTGGGTTTTAGGCAACTATTTGAGCTCTCTTGGCTTGTTACTGAGTACAAGAAAAAATATAAGTGATATGGACTAGCAGATGACATTACATTAATTAAACATGGGTCAAATAAAATTATTGCTGGGTCAATGATGTTACTGAATTTTAGAATTTGATTTTGATATTACCTAACTATCTTGTCACATATATAATATTAACCACATAGCAACAGATGCTAAAGTGCCATTTTTAAAAAAGAACTTGTTAATATGGCCCGTGATATTTTATTTAAGTGATAAGTATTTGCTTTCACATTATTTGAGTCAGGAGCTAAAGGTATTTAGAAGATAATAGGCCTCAGATATTCTTTGATCCTATGAATTTTCAATTCATATCACCACCTCCTGGGATAGTTAATTGAAGACCATTCAGCTGAAATATTGTTGCTCTTCTGCTTTGTGCCACTGTTTTATACACATGATTTGATCTGCATAAGAGAAAAATCCACCAAACACACTATTTCATACGTGGAGTTTATGAATAAAATAAGTCCATATTTTTAAGATCCAATTAATCAACAAAATACTCTTGACTATAGATGTAAACATCTAAAAGGGTTTTCTTGTGTTCCTCTTTAAAATACTCTCAAGATTTATATTTCT
>PVIY010063553.1:0-10475 GCA_004026745.1 Myrmecophaga tridactyla | reverse complement strand
CGGGGTGGGTGCTGGCGGGCACTGAGCGCGGCGTGTTTCCGCAGCGTCTGTGCCCTGGTCGTGCCCTGGAACTACCCGCTGATGATGCTGGCCTGGAAGAGCGCCGCGTGCCTGGCGGCCGGCAACACGCTGGTCCTGAAGCCCGCGCAGGTAAGCCACACTCCCGGGCGGCCGCGGCACCTCCGCGCGTGGGCAGCGGCTCACCCCGCCACTGCCCCACCTGGCTCCCCGTCGCGTCCCGGTTCACAGTGGGAGCAGAGCCCCGAGCTGCGTCAGTTCTTGCGAAAGGCCAGTGTTCAACAGCAGACCTCGTTCAGAGGAATATGATATTCAAAAGAGAAATATTATACAGGTATTCAAATTTTAATTGTCTAAATCATTGTGAGGATGCAGAAGGAGAGAGAAAAGCATACAATTGTGGCAACTGTGCAAACGTGTATGTGTGGATAACAGAGAAACAACTTGAAAAATAGTTCTGGTAAAATATTTCTTTTTTAAAAATCCTTTGATGCTGCAAAAGCTTTTCAAGAAAAACTGCGTGGCCGCCCTGGCAGTGGCTGCGAGTCCCCGGGCAGGAGCAGGCGGCCGGCCCCTGTGCACCGAGCCACGAGTCACTGCCTGGCCATGATCCTTTTGTTTCTTCTCTTAGAACTTAAAAAAAAACAAAACAAAACAAAACAGTTTTTGTTGACATAGCTGTGTGGCCAAGGAGCTATGTCAGTCTTTTCTTGTTTTACTCATAAAAACAATTTCATTAAAAAAAAAAATCGGTGCTACATTAAAAGTTTCAAAATTCAAAGAGGCGGCCAGTAGAGGTCCCGCCCCCTCCCTGAGCGCCCTCGTGTCCTGAAGGCTCCGAGGTGTCTTGCAGAGGGCTCTGTGTGCACACACGCATGCATCTTTAATCCAGCAAAACACACGTACAAGTAGCATTCTATACATATATTGCCCAGGAAAAACTTAGATCGAGTTCTGCTTCTGATGAGTACTGGCGCCACTCGGGGCACCTGCCCCTGCCACTGCTGGGCCGAGTCTGCTGGACCCTCCGGCTGGCTGCGGGAGGCTGGCTCGGTCTCAGATGGGCTGTGCCGCTTTTTCCCCAGGCCGAGTGAGCTCCTGGGAGCACTTCCTGCACATTTTAGTGTCGAACAGATGAGTGGCTGTGTTACAGAGCAGGGGAGCCAGGTTTCTCAGTGCTGGAGAAGGGACTTACCTGTGTGAAGAGGGGGATTCTAGATGGTTCCTGAGTTACCGGGAGAAGTATTAGTATAGACACAGGGATTTACATATATTTATATAGTTTGATTTAAAAGTGGATGCAGATGTGGGGAAAATGGAAATGTGCATACATGGAGATGTGGTGAGAGATGACAGCTTTATCTAGGTAGAGAAACGTGGGGGGCCCAGAGGCCTCGTGCCGTGATCATGCTGGTATCTTGGTTTCTGAGCACCCTCCTCCACTGGAAAGAACCTGTGCTCCCTGGAGAAATGACGGATCCCAGGGCTGGTTCATGGAAAATACAGGGTGGGCCTGGAGTATCTTATGTGGCAAAAAAAAAATTAAGGAAAGGCTCAAGAATGAAAGGGACATGTGGGGACACCGGGGCTGGGCTGGAGGGGGCACCCGGGCTGATGCTGGGACATGGTGGGCATCAGAGCAAACAGCAGGCGTCCAGGGTTACAGCCTGTGCAGTAATGACCACTGAGTCCTCACTGATAGTAACTAAGCACTTAACAAAAACATTACAGGGTTAGAAAAAAAGAAAGGATAAAACAAATGTAAAGTGTTGACGTTTGAGGACCCTGGATGGAGCACAGCTAAGAATTCTTTGTACCATTGCGGCAACCTTACTGTAAATCTGATGTTATGTCCAAATGCTTAAAAGTTAATAAAACAAGGTAAAAGAAAAGTAGAATGAGTTCTAGTGCAGCCAGCAAGCCCCGTCTAGAGGGCAGGCGGCCGGGTCCGAGGAAGGCCGTGCTGTCTGCTTCCCTCAGGTCACGCCTCTGACCGCGCTCAAGTTTGCGGAGCTCTCGGCTCGAGCGGGTCTGCCCCCGGGAGTCATCAACATCGTGCCGGGCTCAGGTACGGGCGGCGCCCGCTGCGCGCTCCGGGCGGGTCCCCGCTGCAGGCTTGTCCGGAAGGACAACTGCTAGCCCTAAATGCAGGTTACCACGCAGCTGCTTTAAGGACAAATAGACTTAGAAGGTGATAAATCCTTAAAGTGTCCATAGATGCTGCGGGAGGGGACACGCAACGCATTAAGTACCCCGAGGAGGTGCCCGGCGACGTTCGGAGAGCGCCTGGGGTAAAGCCAGGCTGCCCCGACGCTTGGGCCGATGGTTGTCGCATGGGGTGTCGTTTTGGATTGATCGCTTTGTGATTAATACAGGAAATGTAAAGCCAGATTTAAACGAGGGCTTGGAAAGGCACCTCACTGAATTCACGCCCGCTCTCGTCGCGGGTGGAAAGGGGTCGTGTTTTAACGCCTGTTTTGCCACGGTGCTGCAGGGGGCGTCACGGGCCAGCGCCTGGCCGGACACCCAGACGTCCGCAAGCTCGGCTTCACGGGCTCCACGCCGGTGGGCAAGCAGGTCATGAAAAGGTACCGGCGGCTCTTACGTGCGTCCATTCCCTGCAGACCCTGGACACTGTGTGTTTCTGTTTGCTTTTTAAATGGGGGGAGAAAAAGCTATCAAATTTAGAAAAGAAATCTACTTATCACTTCTGGGTATTTAAATATAATAAAATGCTTGCCAAAGTTTTATCAGCACAACTCATCCCACATCAAAATCCCACCCCTCTGGCAGCTTCAGCCGCGTGCAAGCGCAGGTCAGAGACCGGAAAGGCCGAAGTGACAAATCTGGACTACACAAAGTTTAAAAAGCAATGCTATTAATTTAAAAATCACATGCAGTCCAAACGTCCAGGGTAAGCGGCAGATAAATTATGTGAATGCAGCGGAGCACTGTGCAGTCAGTCCTTAGTTTATGGAGAGGTTAAAAAATGTCTTCGTGGAGAAGTTGTGGTTTACAGAACAGACGTGCGTGGAACCCAGGGCTGCCGGCAGCGCCGACCCTTCCCTGGGGGGGAATCGCCTCCCCCCGCCGGACAGTAGCCGGGCCGGCCGCCCCACCCACCCCCCTCGGCTCCCCCCGTCCGCCCCCAGCAGCCCTGCCCTGCCTGGGACACTGCGGACTCTGCTGCCCGGGCTCCTCCCCCGTGTCTCGGGACGCGGGGTGGGGCTGTGGCATGAGGGGGGGACTCGGCCGTGGCCCTGAGCAGCTTCGGCGGTTCCGGGGACGGAGGTCCCAGCGGCTGAGGCGCCCTCCTCCCGCGTCCAGTGCCCTTGGGGTTCCCAGCCAGGGGCTCGCCCCGTTGTTCCCTGAGCCCGGGGAGAGTCTGGGGGGTTCCGTGTCCCCTGGACGTTTAACGACATAGAAAAGTGCTGCTAAATGGTAAATAGAAAAAGAAGGTATAAAATTCTATGTATAGGATCACCCCAACCCCTTAAAAAGAAACTAAAGTGGAAAGGATGAGTAATAGGAACACCAGAGTGACAGCAGGAATTGTCACTCGGCGTGGGATGGAATTTTAGGGGTTTTCCCTTCCTTATGCGTCTTTATGCGTCTTTGTGGGCTTTTTCCAGATGTTTTCACCAGGAACTTTGGTAATGAGGGGAGACTACAGCGCACACTTAGAGCATGGCCTTTGCCTCCCGGTGCTCCGGCTGAGGCTGAACCCCTTGCACCCAGAGGTCCCCAGTTTCCACAGGGGTCCCCAGCCCCAGCCGCAGGAACCCCCCCCCACCACTTCTCACCATGGGGAACCCTGAGTGTCCACAGATGCGTGGCATATGGGGTGCCCCCCTGCCTGCCTTCAGTGGTCGTCGCTGTCCCCCTCGGGTTGGACGTGGGGGCGCGTTGGCTCGCGTTTCTGGGTGTCGGTTGCGGGGACGCTGACGCTCCCCCGTTCCGTCCCCTAGCTGTGCCGCGAGCAACCTGAAGAGGGTCTCCCTGGAGCTGGGCGGCAAGTCCCCGCTCATCATCTTCAGGGACTGCGCGCTGGGCCCCGCCGTGCGGACCGTGAGTGGGGCTGGCGGGGGGCGGGGCTGGCGGGGGCGGGGGCGGGCGAGGGGGTTGGGGGAGGGGCGGGCGGGGGCGGGGCGGGGGCGGGCGGAAAAGGCCTCCCCGGCTCGCGCGTGCCCGGGGCGCCTGGTATTAAACTGACCGCCCTCCGGTGGCCCCCGCGTGGCGTCACCAGCCCGCGAGGCTGACCCATCGCGCTGCGGAGCCTTCTCGGCCCCCGCCCCTTCGCATCCCCCTGAGCTTCACCGCCGGGCGTCGGGTCGGGGGCGCTGCACAACCGATGGGCCCCCCTTTTTTCCCGATGCTGCATGGTGGGGGCACATTTCATTTTCTTCCACGTGAATGTCCTGTTATTGCAGCACCATTTGTTGAAGTTTTGTTTATTTGTTTTGGGGTGTACAGGGACCGGAACCCAACCAGGTCCCCGCGTGGCAGGCGAAATCCCTACCACCGAGCACCCACCCGGGGTTCTTCCGCTGCAGCTTCCCCCCGCGTGTTGGGCTGGGAGAGCCGTGCGGGTGGGGCGCACAGGCGGGGCTGCTCCCCCCCGGGAGCTGCGGGACCGACCAGAGGCGCAGAGCCGGTAACAGGGCGGAGCCCCCGGCCGCCCTCCCCAGCCCCAGCTGGGTCTCCACGCTGCTGTTTCAGTTCCCTGCTCCCGTCCGCGGCCCGGAGAAGCCCACGGTGAAGGCGTCCCGCGTGGACGCTTTCCCGTCCTCGGCGCCCGCGGCCCCACCCGCCCCTCCTGCCGTCTCCCCTTCCCCCTCCCTCTTCCCCCCCAGCCCTGGACGGAGGAGCGCTGACTCAGCGGGGCCTCCCCCACCGCAGCCCCCCGAGAGGGTCTTGTTTAGGGGGGCCCCGGCAGCAGCAGGTTGAGGGTCCGCAGCCCAGGCCAGCACCCCTGCCGGACTGCGCAGAGCCTGTGCCCCTCACCCGCAACTGCCACCATGGTGGGCCCCCGCGGGCCCCCAGACCGGGTGGAGGCCGAGGCACAGCAGCTGGGGGCCGAGCGGCGGGGGGGGTGGCCCGGGACCCTGGGGTCTGCGCCTCGGAGAGCCTTCGGGGAAGCCCCGAGACCGAGAAGAAGGGACGGGGGAGCCCGCCTGCCCGGCGCCCACCCACCCTGCACGGCGCCCACCCGGCGCTTTGCGCCTTTCAGAGCTGGACGGGCGGTCCCCAGGCCCCACACTCGGGTGAGGTGGCCAGGCCGGAGAAAACGCCTCCCCCTGGTCTAGCGCGAGGGTCCCCGCGGCGCTGGGCCTGACTTTACCCGGCGGCGGCCTCTGGAGATGTATGGCCCTAAATTGTCCTGGTTGCCACCATTCTAGGGACCCAAAATTCAAGACACTCGACTTGCTTTTGGAAATGCTAACTAGAAAATATGTGTGTGGAAGCCATGTGCTTTCTAAAGGGATCCGTTTTAATTCTCAGCTGGTCCAGGGAGGTTTCCTGGAGGGAACTGGATGGAACCTGGAGGTGGAGAGGGAGGAGGGACGGAGGGGGAGGAGGGAGGGGAGGAGGGGGAAGAGGGAGGAGGGAGGAAGGAGAGGGAGGAGGGAGGGGAGGGGGAGACGGAGGGGGAGGAGGGAGGCTGCCCACACCCTCACTCTCCCTAATAGTCATTCCCAGAGGCCTCTTCCTTTCAAAGATCTTTCAGATGTTCCCTTGAAAAAAGACTTCCTTTTTTGGTTGGGGGCGTTTTCTAAACATTTGTGGTTTATACAAATGATGGGGAGATTGCAAATGCAAAATTTGGCATGTCCATATTACATTTAAATTTAGGGAAGAATCCAGATTCCTTGCAACACAAAATTCCCCCTTAGAGTTATGTTTTTACTCCTTGTTACACACATTTTTTTAAAAAAGTGCTAATGGGCCAAGAGGAGGAAAGGAGAAATAAAACCTCTGAAAACATGCCGGGTCACGCGGCGCCTCTGCCAGCAGCCCCCAGGGTGGTCCTGGCACCCCCGCTGACTGTGCTGTCCCCCAGGGCCTGGGAGCCGTGTTCTTCAACAAGGGTGAGAACTGCATCGCGGCCGGTCGCCTGTTTGTGGAGGAGTCCATCCACGACGAGTTTGTGACACGAGTGGTAAGGCATCCCCCCCGTTTATGAGTCATAAAGAGATTTTTACCTGAAAAATTAATGAATTTCTAGGTGTGACAACAGCATTTTGGTTGTACATCGGTTTTTTTTTAGCATTTTTTTATTGTGAAATATGACATATATACAAAGAAGCAATAAATTTCCAAGTACATTTTAACAAGTAGTTACAAAACAGATTTTAAAGTTTGCTGTGGGTTACAGTTCCATGATTTTTCGTTTTTTCTTCTAGCTGCTCCAAGACACTGGGGACCAACAGAAATATCAGTATAATGATTCAGCAGTTGTACACGTTTGCTAATTCCTATCTGCTCTGTTTTATTCCTCCTCTTTAAATAACATATTTACATAAAAGCAATAACTTTCAAAGTATATCGCAATAATTATTTGTGGAACAGATTTCAGAGTTTTGTATGGGTTCCAGTAACACACTTTTAGGTTATTATTTCTAGCTGCTCTAAGTTACTGGAGACTAAAAGAAATATCATACAATGATTCAGCACTCATGCTCGTTTGTTAATGGTTATACATATTTTAAATTCAGTCCTTCTCTTTTGGAGCTACGTGCTGACGTATTTGCCGACTAAGTTATGCGATACTGAATTGCTCCAGCCCCAGGTGGGACAAATCAGGGCTGGGCTGGTCACTGTGGACTCCGGCTGGGCACAAAAGAGCCTCTGCATTACGTGCTGTTGTATATGCTTGTAATTCCTCATGGCAAAAGTTACAGTCTCTGCAAAAAGCTTGAAAGAAGATACTTAAGAGCTATTCTGACCTCTGTCTTGCTTTGCACTTTAAATATTATAAGTCCCTGAATTGATTATGAGAGGTCTGCCACGACCCTCACAGATCCCCCGTTCACAGCTAGCACAGGATTCCCTCCACTAAAATAAACAGACACGTGAGTAAATAAATCATCCTTGTAAATTGAATGTGACAGCGTAACTGTGGGACTAATTATTGAACTATTGAAATGAGTTCTGAGGTTAGAGTAAATTCTAAACTACACTAAATTAGGTTATTATGAGGGAATGTTAATCATGTATTTGCTTATAGTTGCAAAATGAGCACACAGCCTTTTTTTTCCCCCAAAACCTCCTTCTATACTCTCCACTGCTCACCCTGTCTTCACCAAAAAATAAAAAAATTAAAAAGCAGAGGTATTCCTCCCTCCTGAGAAAGGAGAATGAGGAGGATGGCATGGCGCTCCGCCCTCCGGCCTCGGTGACGTGACCGTTCGCGCCTCGGCAGGGGACAATTCACGGGCCACCTCTCATGGGCACTCAGGATCACCTACAGGTAGCTGAAATGTCAAGTGCTAAGATCAGATGTGTCAAGGATTTGCTGTTTTAGGCCATCAACAGACACATGATGCATACATTATTCATATTCATTCGTTCGTCCAAAAGGTATTTTTTTTTGCACTGGCCAAGTGCCACAGGTCGTGCTGACGAGGAGACCTGAAGGCTGTCCCCGGGCAGGCATGGTCGCCGCTCAGGGCTCCTGGCCAGCACTGACTTACCGCAGGGCCCTGAGGGTCAGTGCCCAGATAAAGTCTAATTCATAGCCCTTGATTTCCATCCTGCTGGGTCGGGGTGACTCCCATTCTCTCTTCTCACTAGAATTGGGCTCAACATTATAAAATGCAGAATCGATTCAGATGACTGAGGGGCACGGGAAGAAACTGTAGACCTGGCCGTGAGGGGCCGTGCGCGGCGGTGGCTGCAGAGATTCCTCTGGCTTAGCTGTGCCGTGAGACTCAGCGGGGCAGCCTCGCATGCTCAGGGAGAAAGAGGAGTTACCCTTTGGCCACTTTAGAGCACTTTCTGCCGTGAAGGGTGGGTGCGGTGTTGATGTGCTTTCCAGAACATCAGTTTGCTGTTTGAATGGATTAGCACTGAGAATAATTTAATATTAATGTATACCTGTGCTGGTCAGCAGCTTGGGCTGTCAGGATTTCCTGGGGTGTATGGTCTGGGGAAAGTCTCTTAACCTCTCTAGGCCTCAGTTTTTCCACCTGTAAAACTGAAATAATAAATCCCTGCCGCTGGCTGTGAAGACTGAGCAATAGCACACCTGGAAACCGTTTTGTGGGGCTACCCCCACCTGGTAGAAAGCCGTCACGGAAAGCTGTCCTTATTATTAACAGAGAATTGTCTTTTGTGACCGGTGACATACAGGTGGAAGAAATTAAAAAGATGAAAATCGGTGACCCACTTGATAGAGCTACTGATCATGGACCCCAAAATCACCAGGCCCATCTGGAAAAGCTTCTGCAATACTGTGAAACTGGAGTGAAGGAGGGGGCCACCTTGGTGTACGGGGGAAAGCAGGTCCAAAGGCCAGGTATGGTCCTGCAGGGTCCCAGGGCACCTGGCTTCTCAAGTGGGATGGACAGACCAGTTTTCATTGCAGCACTATCTTGCTTCAAAAGTAAATAGTGAGGGCAGGCCACGGTGGCTCAGCAGGCAGAGTTCTTGCCTGCCGTGCTGGAGACCCGGGTTCGATTCTGGCTCATGCACTTCCCAAAGCAAACAAACAAGAAACCAACAAAAACAATTCAACAAATGGTGCTGCAATAACAGGATACTCACATGGAAAAAGAATGAAATGTGACCCCACCATATAGCATACAAAAAAAAAAAAAGAAAGAAAAGTAAATAGTGGCATTGATAGTATAATCAGAAAATTAATTTCTAGATCCTGCTTGGTTGTTTATAAGCGTGGTAGCTTGGACAGTGTGATTTTTCTGAGCCTCGGTTTTCTCCTCCATGAAATGGGAAGACATGCACATCCTATTTTACAAGGCTAGTAAAATCAAATAAAATGGATGAAACAGGCTCTGAGCTGTGAACAAGCAAAAATCTTGATTTTTGGTATTTTAATCTTGGCAAACACAGAAGGGGATGGAATTATGTTCTCTAAAGCAGGGCCTGCTACGGAAATATTTCAATGGCTCAATGTCATGATACTCAAAAAGAAAGACAAGCAACAACTTCAAAAATTCATTTTTCATCTTTGTAATTTGTGCACCAACTCCTTACTTTGAAAATTAGTAATTAGAAGAAAAATATTTAGTATTTATCCTGTATTTCCTATAGCTACTGAATTTCAGGGTAATTGAGTAAATGATAAAAGGTCTCCCTTTTTAGAGTTAGAATTCCTGCTAATTAATGTGGAAAGTATGATAGAATAGAAAGATCTCTGCTTTGTGCCCCTAAGTCAATGGAATAATTGACCCGGGCAGTGCTCATTAATAGAGATTAAAGTTATTGGATGGAATGTTGATGGGGGACTGGGTATTAGCGAGGTGCTGACGTGTTGCCCCCCGATATCGTTCAACACACGCACGAGGGGAGCCACTTTGCAATGGAGGGGTCCTGCTGCCGCTGCCTGGAGCCAAGGGTCAGTCGCAGCATCACAGGGACGGTGGGTCTCTCCTGGTGGGATGCAATGCTAATACACAGCAGCAGCCATTTTTCTTGACAAAAATGTTTAACGTGAATCTAATCATGCCTTTAGGTCAAATGCCATTTCCAGAAAATATGAGGGGTAGGGGAATACTTATACCACCCCCAGGAAGCAATGACAAATAAACAATGGGAGATATTCTACAGGACCACTGACCCACTTCTTTTTTTAGAAAAATCAATGGCATGAAAAAATAAAGGGGAAAGGAAAAAGGCGGAAATGTTCTAGATGAAAATTAGACATGTAAGAGATCTAACAACCAAATGCAATGTGAAGACTTATTTTAATACTGAATCAAATCAACTGTGGAAAGATATTTTATAGGTAATCAAAGAAACTGAAATATAAACTATAGATAAAGAATTAGTATTAATTTTGTTAGGTGTGATAATGTACTGTGGTCATGTAAGAAAATACACTTATTTTTTCCAGATTCATACTGAGATACTTGGGAGTGAAAGTTATGATCTCTGAAATTTGTTTTAAAATATCTGAGCAGGAAAAAAAGAGAATCAACTATAGCGAAATATGAATAAGTATTCATTAGACTATTTCCCCTACTTTTATATATTTTGAAATTTTACAATATATAAAAAAGCAAACATTAAAAAGCTGGAACCTAGGAAGGCTCTTGCTAAAGAGAGATGAAAATCTTGGTTTTGCTGAGCCAAGGGGAAGAGACCACGATGAGTAACCCGAGGGTTAGCTAGCGGCTGCTAACCAGTCACCGGCCCCCCTCTTCTTCCCGAGGCTTCTTCCTGGAGCCCACGGTGTTCACGGATGTGGAGGATTACATGCAGCTCGCCAGGGAGGA
>PVIY010063552.1:0-10464 GCA_004026745.1 Myrmecophaga tridactyla | reverse complement strand
CTTCTCATTTTTCAAAAAAAAGATCAAAGTTTATATATTTTCAAGACGAGTTATTAGGTGCATGTAAGCAGTGTCTATCTTTTTAAAGCATCAAATATTTTATTATGATGTATTGATATCCTTTGCATCTAGTACATTTTTTCCTACATCAGTTGCTTTGGTCTGAGATTAATGTATCCAGAAGGCTTTCTTTTGGTTAGTAGTTTTTTTTTTTTTTTTCTTCTTCTTCTTGTTGCTTTAATGTTGGAGAAATGTATTACCACCCAAACACTTCTATAAGGTTGGCAGCCCTGAGAACTTCTTTTTTAATATAGCAGGTTATGGATATATCCCTGCTCCTAAAAGATGGTTAATATGTTTTAGTCCTTTTTTTAAAATCAAACTTATATGTCATGTACACATCTTAAAATGTATAAAAATAGATTTTAATATGAAATTTGATAATATTTGCATTTTGATGGAGAATTAATTATATTTAACTCATTGTGGTATTTGTTTTATTTGAATTTGTTTTGACCTGCTTTCTTGGCATTTCTTTATCCTGCTCACCAATTTTCTTTGATCACCAATCCTCTCTCTATCTCAGACATATTTTTAAAACTTCCTTTAGTAAAGTTCAGTTGCTGATAAATCCTCTCAGTTATGTTGCCTAAAATTTTCTTTTTCAATCTCATTTTTGAAAGATTTCATGGTATGCTTTCTAGATTAATAGATCTTTATTTCAGTATTTAAAACATATGCTTTAAAATTTATTAATATTTTACATTAAATTCCATTAAATTTTAAACATTTTCAAGTGTCTGTTTTCAAGGCTTTCCTGCCTTCATCATTGGTGCTTACAAGTTAACAACCAGAATAATTATAGTTACTTTGTGGGTAGTCTGTCTTTTCTCTATGGGTGCTATTAAGCTCTTCTCTTTGATTTTGGTTTTCTGAAGTTTAAATTGCAATGAAGTAATAATTTATTTGCATTTTTACTGACTGGTATTGGCATGCTTCTTAAATATGAAAATTTATAACTTTCATCCATTTTGAAAATATTCAACTTCATTTTCTATTTGAACAATATGTCTATATAATTCTCTTTCATGTCCTTGGAATTCTATCTAGATACCTGTTATACCTCATCCTATTCTTTTCTAGGTATCTCAACTGCTCTTTCATATTTTCTGTTTCTTTATATTTCATTATTAAATATTTTTTGTTTTCTTTTTCGAATCAGTCATCTCATTTGCTGATTCTCTTTTTAGCTCCATCTAATTTGATGTTTAGCCCCTTCATTGAGAATTTTCTTTCTTTTCAGATGTTATTTTTCTTTTTTCAGATATTCTACTTGTTTTTCAAAATCAAATATCTACTATTTTACTTTTTAAAACATACTGAAAATAATGTTTTTTGTTTGGCAGACAGCTGTTAGAATATATGATATACTTGTAGATCTGATTCAGTTTTTTGTTGTTGTTTAATTTGGTTTTTTTTACAGCTCTTTAATGTGATATTTTGTTTTGCTGTTGTTTGCAGTTGCTTTTTGTGAGTTCATATTTGTTAGACCTTTCTAAGAGAATTACAAATATGAGGACATCTGGGAAAAGATATTCTCACCCTTGCTACTCCTAATCCATCACTCAGAAGTAAAAAACAAAACACTATCAAGATAGAATTTGAAAATACAAGATTTCTACAGTCCCCCACAAATTCAAAAGATGAAAATAATTATATAAAAACACAAACACAACTTGCAATAAAAAATAGTTACTACATTGTAGCCTAGGAAAAAACATAGAAGAATTTGTGAATATGTCCAACAGTTAAGCCACAATGAATGAATGCAATGTTGCAAACCTTTTTCCTTTCAGAACTCCTTTGGACCATAAGATTTTTTTAGTGATTAGTTGGGACACAGCTTATATTGGTTCCTAGAAGTCCATATGTTGTGTACCAAGGTTAACAGATAAGACATGGCTTTCCTCATCTCTCTGTCTCCAGTGTAGCGAACATTTGCTGAATTTTGCCACTCACATTCCTTTCCCTCACAATAGGTAATATAACCATGATTTTGCTTGGTTAGCTATACCCTCCTGACTGTGTCCCTCTCCAGCACA
The DNA here is from genome assembly GCA_004026745.1 of Myrmecophaga tridactyla. Lineage (NCBI taxonomy): Eukaryota > Metazoa > Chordata > Mammalia > Pilosa > Myrmecophagidae > Myrmecophaga > Myrmecophaga tridactyla. Next base: position 8,362 of record PVIY010063552.1, on the reverse strand, counting down.
CATATACTTGATGGAAGCTGATTGCCTCGTTTCTGTGGGTGATGCCCAGGGATGAAAACTAGTTAATTCGTAGTGATTAACTCAAGAATGTGTATAACTGGCATATGCCGAGTAATGCTCAGGAACTCTGGTGGCAGAAAAGTCTGTAAGGGAAATATAAACTGACATTGTATGACCATGAAAGGAGAGCATCCCAAGACTGAGGTAACATCCAAGGGGATTAAGACAGTGCCAGCTGCTATAACACTTATAACTAAAATTCCTACAGCTACATGTAATAGGAATTTATTTTTCACCCACATGAATTTCAGCTGGGTTGGGGATATTGTGCTTTGCTCTGTGAACCTAGGTTGTGGAAGGAACCGTATTTAGAATCTGCATTCCAAGGTTGACATCAGCTTGGCATAAGGGGTTGGCATAAGGGAAAGGGAGAGATCAGAATATGCGGTCTGAGGGACTTAAATGAGCCATACCTGGAAGTGGCAGGCATTAGTTCTGCACACATTTTGTTGGGTACAATCCTGCACATGGCCCCTACAAGTGCAAGGGAGGTTGTGCAACATAGTCTAGTTTTGTTTTCTGGAGGAAAAGTAAAGTAGTTTGGTGAAGATTTAACCTTTTATGTCATATACAGGACACAATACTTAAAGATGTGTATATTGGTACCATCATTTGAACTCTGAATTAAGCCAAATACCTAAAGCTGGTTAACCCTAAACTATTTGGTTAATTAATCTGAGTTATCTTTTTAAATTTGAATCTATTTGAGTTGAATTCAGTAAATTTCACTCACCCAAAACCTTACAAAATTGCTAACTGATAAACAAAGCAATGTAATATCTGATAAAAATGGTAAATTATTAATAAATGTTGAAAGAATGAGTGATACATGCCCTCCCTTTACCCCCATTGAAATTTACTTGGAAAATTTAATTAAATATTTTAATTCATTGTTTTTTCTACCTGTTAGAATCATTAAAATGTTTAAAGAAGCAAGAAGTACATATTTTATTAAAACTCAAATTGAAAATAGTATTTTTCTTTCATTCTTTATTAGCTAATTAATAATATTAGAAAGAGGAGGGAATATTGTGTGCCAGAACAAACTAAGTCTGAATATATTCTCTGAGTGTAGCATGCCAGTCCTGAGTGTTGGCTTTAGTTGGATGGACATTGCACAGATCATTCCATAGATACATCTCTAGAACAGGAAGGAAGAATCACAATCCAAACATATTTGATTAGAATCTGGAAACATGAATATGTGCAGGAAATCTGGATGATAATTGGGTTTGTACCTGGAAAGCGATATTACTAACTAGGAGCATAGATAACAGTGGGAAATGGTTCAAGACATACACTGGTTCTGGTGACTTAAGTAGCCCATAAGTAATAAGAAATGTGAGGGCCCTTCTTTATTTTGTGTTATATGGGTGGATATGGTTGCTTACAAGAAAACTCCACGCTAGGATCTTATACAATTCATTAGTTACTGGAAATTTGTGTGGAGAGGAAAACAAAATATATTGACTTGATCCTCCAGATGTTGCATCAGGGAAATGCTGAATTTTGACTGAGTCTGTGCCTTGAGGAATGCAGAGATAATTATATTGATGGTGATGTCCAGGCAACTTATGGCAAGCCTTGTAATTGATAGCAAACTATTCTGTTTTTTTCTGACAATAGAAGTTCAGGTATCTTGCTTAAATTTTGCTACCCAAATGCTCAGAAGCAAAAGCTAATGAACTCTAAGCTATATATATTCCTACTATAATGACTGATCATGATCTCTTACTTCAATTTCATTGAAATGCAGAAAACATACAGCATTTAGTTATTAGGAACCAAAGATGTATAATGGCAATTGGTTTGTTACTCATTGGAAACTCTTAAATCTTCGTCAAACACCACATCTTAGAAATACATTTGTGGAAGAGTTGCTGTATGGTGAGTTTTGGGAACACAGGCTCATGCATGACAGAAACTTTCAGCAAATAACTGCTTTGTTATTTACAAAGCACAAAGGGTACAGAAGAAAGAGAAAGAAATCTCACTCTGGCCAGTCTCTGGAAAAGGTCTACTGCTTGGATCCCCCTTTGCAGTGGAGAAGAAAGACCCTGTTGTGTTTGAGTGTTGAATATTTATATACGCCATGAGTATGGAGCCTGCCACTGAGCTTCTTACACTGCAAATCTGGGACTGCCTGTTCCTTCTGGGGTGTAAGCTATGGTCAGACCATTCCATTATACCAAATATCTCCCTAGGGCTGTGGAATGGAAACACTGAAACATCTGGACACAATAGAAAGGAGGGGATGTGGGGAGCGGGGTGTATTGGGGAAAGGCAAAGCTGAAAGATGAAGTGTCCATAGACTTCTCCAGCAGTGTTAATGTAATTGGGTTAACTCTGTGGAAAGGGCATGGTTTTAGAACCAGATAATCTTGCACTGAATCCTGCTTTCAGAAAGATTGAATAACCCGTGTGACCTTGTGTCATCCACCAAACTTCATTGGGCCTAAGTCTCCTATGTATGGAAGGTGGTAACCCCACCTCACTTGCATGATTCTTGCATTTTATAATATAAAGAAAGTGCCTAGCAGAGTCCTAGGCCCACAGTGGGTGCTATATACATTTTAGATATCATCATTCAAAATAATTCTACCACTAACAGTGACGTTCAGAGATGCTTACTTGCTGGCTTGTTTTGTTGGGTACAATATACAAGCTCTTCAAAGTTTTCCTGTTATTGGAGTTCTAAAAGGCATGGACCAAATTCTGTCCATAATTCATTTAAGGAGTAGGTTCAGTTGCCCAGTGAAAATGAATGGCTCAGAATGCCCATTGGGAGAAAACAATATGATGGGCTCGTAAGTCTTCTAACATACTGTGCTTTGTGAATTCCAGATATAAAGTATGGATACAATTACATATTTAATGCCAGCTTCTCTTTTCCTTGTTCAAAGAATGAGGAAAATTGCTTAAGCAGCTGCTGTAAAATAGTCAGCAAAATTACTCTTGATATTTTGCCTTATCTTGTATGGTTCCTTCTCAAGATACTAGAAAACTGAAAATTCTCTTTCATCTATTGCCAAGAACCACTGGTTACACATGCATATTCAGTACTTGAACTTATTGATAAGGTATTCTTAAATTGATTCTGCAATATAAGAAAAACATATAGTGTTCCACTTGAAAATCGGAAAGAGAAGGTAATTTTTTATCTTTTCTTAAAGGGTAAAGTTTTTAAAGAATTAAAAATGTAAATGGAATCTTACTTAAAAATTAGGAATAAAATAATTAGGGAAATAACTGTACATGTAAATATAAGTGAAATAATAATGTTCCATTTCCACCCTCCTGTTTTCTTTCATATTTCAAGTACCCATCTTTTCTGAGTAACAATTTCAAAAGCCTGTTGAGTTACAACCAGAACTATAAATTTCTCAGTATATATTCTATACCTAGAATAATTTTGTGCTTAGCATCAAATTACCATTTCAATTGCAATGCAAATGGAAACATGCATGCAATTTTATTTAAAGTATTACCTTTCTTTGTCTATCGCATTGTCATGGTGCCATTCTCTTCTATCTGCATTCTGCTGCATTCAAGAACTAAAATTTGCAATTATAGTGAATGAGACATTGTGATTTGGCCCATAGAAGCTGGCTTCTTTTTCCACTATTAAACCCGAATGATGTCATCATTTCTTTTCTATCATTTACATTTTTTCATTACCTGTATGCAATTCCAATATACTTTTTGGATTAAAGAGGCTCAATGGTTCTTTCATAGTTATACATGTCAAAATTTTCACAGTTCTGATTTTTACATTTTCTATCATTGGAAGGAGGTGACTATGGTTTCTGCAAAATTCATATATTATGCTATATTTACTTTTTTAAAAGTTGTCTGCTTCAATTCTACCTATCATACTCTGAAAAACATTATACTATGTGACATCTAAACAGTAAAATTTAGCTCCATTTACCCTACTAGGTTTTGGTATTTAAAGGCATGTATAAATTCTCTCTTTTGTGAAAATTGTTATTCTTTGTTGTTTTATAACTTTTGCTTTTGATCCAAAATTTTAAAGCAAGAGGAGTTGGGCTTTAAAATGGCTATAATCTCCATAAAATGACTATTCAAAGTACTGCAGTTAGTAGCTTAACAGGCTTGGAACTCAGAGTTCTGATTCCTGACGTGCTTGCTACCAGAGGAAATGATACTGCTTTGAGTCTGTTAATTGCGAGTAAGTGAGAGTGTCATGAGTGACATTTTGTTCTGTCATTAGTCTGGTATTTTCATTGAACATTCTCAGTTTAACAGAGCTCTGTGTGGAAGAATTACTGAGAAAGCAGAAGATAAGATTCCTGCCACCAAAATCATTCTCTTGAATATCATTTCATTATTAGACACCATATGAATATTACCTATTATGTCCAAATCTTGCCGCAGAAAGCTTAAAGGCCAGTCACTGGCTTCTAGGGAATAGCTACTGCTGAATGTTGTCTAATCAAACATGAATTCTACTTTTTGATTTTGCTATAATGATCAAGTCATTTAAGATCTTCTCGTGTCTCTCTATTGATCATGTGAAAATAACAGCACTTCTCACTTCTCTAATGTAGGTAGTTTAATAAATTATTAATATTTATTATTTTAAACTACTGCCTTAAAATGTGTACAGTAACAGCTAATGGTGTGTGAGGAAAAATGCTTCAAAGATAGCCTCACCTGTGTTACTATGTTGACCTCTGCACAAACTCAGATAATGGCTGATGGCTTTTTTCATGAAACCATAGTTAATATATGTTTCTCCAACCCACTGCTCCTAACAATCTCCTTTCCTTTTCAAGGAAAGCTATCAAATGCTTTAGAGGCACTTCATCATTATCCTTTCCACTCTTTGTGAATAGTTGGCAGGAATATATTTCAGGGTTTCTCAAGCTATATCCATTTCCCAGTTTCCTCTTAAACTGTCTCTTACAGTTAAATAGAAGAAAATAAGCTAGCTAAGTGCTACATTTACTCAAATCAAAAATGAAATTTCACCAACTCTTGATTATCCAGGCTTATATAGAGAGATATTTAGAGATGTGATAAAACCAGAGACTATTGAAAGAATATCATAATTACACATCATGAATACATACAAAGTGACTTTTATATGCTGTTTTATATTGTTATTTTCTTTGAGTAATATAATGCAAAGATTGTGTCAGAAAAATGCAGATGTGTACATTATATAAGAATACTCTGGAATATGTAAGGAATATTGTATCAGTATGTAGAATAAGGTGAAATTAGGTAAGACCTATTTACTTAATAAAACAAAAGCCAAGCTTGAGCTGTGCTGAGGTATAAATGTGTACACACCTAAAACAATCAATAATACACTCAAATTCATTAACCATTTATTGAATGCCCACCATGGCGTTCAATAAATGCCCAGTTTTGATGTACAAAGATCAATGGGAAGTGATTCTTGCTCTCAAGGAATAACCAACACATAAATAATGTTACAGAATGAAGTAACAAGTGCTGGAAGAAAGCTATTGAAGCTCACACACACCAGTAAAGGAATCATGGAAATGATGGCATGTGATACACATCTTCTGAATGAGCAAGAATTTCCCATGTGGTGAAGAGGTGGGGGTGGGGTGGTTTCAGGACAAAAGACCTAGATAGATACATATTTTAAAATAGAACACATGCTATCTTCTCGCAGCAGCAAGATGTTCTATTATTTTATTGTGGAAGAGATGAGGGAAATAGAACATATTACAAGTAATGAAGCCAGAAGAGGCAGGATGGGGTCAGATTTAAATGAACTTTAATATCACAATAAGAAATTTGGATTTTAGCCTCCAAGAAATTAGGTGGCAACCAGGAATTTTAAGCCATCGTGTAGATTGGTGGTTTTTCAGTAGGTAGAAGGAGGCAGTGATTTTGCATTCGTTCCCCCCAAGGTATTTGGGAGTACGTGGGGATATTACTGGTTGCTGTAACTGAGCATGTGATGCCAGCATTGAGTGGGTAGGAAAGAGATACTGCTAAGTATCCTACAATGCTCAGGATAGCCCCAGCGACAGAGAATTTTCTAGTCCAAGATATCAGTAGTACTGCTATTGATAAACCCTGATGGAGCTTATGAGGAAGTTTTGTAGAGCAAGTCTGCAGTGGACTGCCCATTTAGAAGTATGTTGCTATAAAGTCTAGGTTGAAAACCAGAACTAAGGAACTAGCTGTATTTTAAAGAGGGTCCAATGGGTTAATACTTAAGAAGCATAATCTATACAACTTTGTAGGTTATTGAATATAGAGTTTGAGTAAGGAGGAAATTCAGTAATGACTCTGAGCTTTTCAAACTTGGATGACTCCAAGGATGTTTATGGATATAATCAAGTTGGGGAAGTTGCATGAGCTCAATTTATGATATGTTGAATTTGAGATTTCTGTGGTTTCACCAGATGAAGATATATGGTAGGTAATTAGAAGCAGAGATCTGAGATTCAGGAGAAGCATTTATTCTTTTATTCAAATACGAGATATTTATTGAATGCCTTAACCCAAGCATTTGGAACCATACATAAATAAATCATTCATAACCTGTGCCCTTGTTGAATTTGTCCTACTCTTCAGTCCGGAATATGGATGAATGAAGTTATAGGTATGTTTATGTTATTTGCCATTTTATCTGAAGAAATTAGTAGCAAGTTTTTGAAATGGTATTAATACTAGATGAAAATAGTATGGCGAAACAGAAAATCTTGTGTACTTTTAATTGGAGTGTTATCTAGTGTAATACTTTGAAACTGTAATTTATTAATGTGTTTACAGTCCTTTTATCTTTTATCCAGGTCATTAAGGTTCTAGGAAGTATTCAGATATGAATTTAAACTTTTATGTAAAAGGATATTTATCACAACATTATTTATAAAAGTAAATAATTACATATATATATATAGCCTAGATTGGTCTATTGTGAACTTAATCATAATAATTTTGTGGGAATTAATTATAAGCAGACACTAGATATAGTATTTGAAATACATGCTGATGGCATAGGAAAATATCTATGATTTAAGACTAAATAGGAAAAATATTATTCCAGATATTTTAGCATGTTTTTTTGCAGAGTAAATAGGTAAATACAAAACATCAAATAAAAATAATTCTAAAAGTTTTCATCTGAAAATGATGAAACAACATGTAAATATTCTTTTGTTATTTGTTGTGCTGTGTAAAGAATCAGATTGAAAGAAGCTATAGCTGGGAATTATAAAGAACTTGTATTTGATAGCGTATGTTAAAATTTCATTCTGAAGGCAACAGATAAGGAGATGGTAAGGAGAGGAAAAATATCACATACATGCAAACACACAGTTGTGCCCACACCTGACTAGTTTTATAGCTAAACACATGCAAATACTTGTGAGGTCTATGTAGATTTCTTGCTATATATATTTACATATTATATGCTGATTGATATTTTTATGCACGTGTCTGAGTTCCTTGATACATAACAACTCTGAAGGAGATAAAATATACATGTAAAAAAAGACACAGAAGGAATTAGAAAAATAACACTTCTGTACTAAGCAACAGGTAGACTTAAAAGAGTAAGCAGGTATTTGGTGAAACTGAGGGAAATGTCAAGATTACACCTAGAGTTTCTTTGTTTTACCCAAAACAAATTCTCCATGCCTAAAATACAGGCCACTTGATGTTTCTGAAGGAAAAAACACGAAACAAATTGATTAATTTTCATGTATCATTAAATTCATACATCCCTAATATTAAGAGGAAGCTCAACACTTCCTTGCAATCATTTTACCTTTTTCTACAAGTTTAGTTTCCCACACTTTGAGATGACCAATTTCATCTTCTCTCACAAAATCTTTGGCAAAACCTGCCATCCACCATCTCAACATTGCCCTTTCACATACTTCATGGAGGAAGTGAAGCCACGAGAAAGAAATGTTCACACAGTTGCGTCACCGCAGCTGTGAACTTACTTGCATCTGTACCAGTCTTTTCCATCTTCTTTCTCTCATAATTCCTTTCAAAAGACCTAGAACTCATTTCCCCAACCTTCATCAAGGAATTCTCTCCCTTGTTACCCATCCCTTACTTGTCTTGAAAGTATATTCTACTTTTATTCTGTCTACTGTATCTGCTTTTTCATCCACTCCTCTAACCACCCCAAAGAATCCACTTAGAATTCTCTCATCAGGATCAACGATGGGTTCTTCACTGTCCTGGGTCCCCTGACTTTATTTTCATAGATCTACCAGCGGATTTCCAAATATTTCCAAATATTTTTACCATTCCCTCCTTCTTGAAGTACTCCTGTGGT
>PVIY010063551.1:0-10443 GCA_004026745.1 Myrmecophaga tridactyla | reverse complement strand
TTTTCCTGAAGTGGAATTAATTTTCAGGATAGTAAATAGAATGGACCCATAGGACACAGAGATTGTGATAAGAGACATCATTATGTTTAAACTAGAGATAATGAATATCATGATTTCTGTTTCATGAGTGTCTGTGCAGGACAGGGCCAAAATTGGGGTCAAGTCACAGAAAAAGTGATAGATTACATTGGATTTGCAAAAATGCAAACTGTTCATGTAAAAAACAACGACTAATGATTGAGTAAAACTTATCATGTAGGACCCAGAGATGAGGACATGGCAGAGTTTCATGGACATAACAACCTGGTAGTTCAGAGGATTGCAGATAGCTACATAGCGGTCGTAGGCCATTAAAGAGAGAAGAAACACTCAGTGGCAATCAAGAAGACAAAAAAATACATTTGAGTGAAGCAACCCACAAATGAAATATACTTGTTGGAAGTCAGTAATTCCTCTAAGGTTTTGGGTGTGATGACCGTTGAATAACAGAGGTCAAGGAATGACAAGTGACTGAGGAAAAAATACATGGGGGTGTGAAGCTGGAGATCCATGCGAATTATCAGTATCATCCCAGCATTTCCCAGCATGGTAATCAGGTATACCAGGAGAAACAGTGGAAGGAGGATCCACTGGATCTCTTCAGAGTCTGTCAACCCCATAAGGAAGAAGTCAAGCACATTTGTGCTATTCGTACTTCCCATAACATTCAACTGTTGCAAACTGTTGAGAAATCAAAGGTGATACTTGGCATGAGTGACTTCAAAAAGTTTTTGTGTTTACATGAATGACCCTGCATCTTTAAAATTTAGTTTCATAATCCTAGATATTTATAATAAAGAGTAGCTTGCAAAAATGTGATTGAAAATCCTTACTTAAATTACCAAATATAAGTTAGATAAAAAATATAATTTGTATTTTATATAATAGAAATTCATAAATATTAAATAATTAGAATGTTCCAGGACTGTTATAAATACTTCCTATTGTTTATCTATTTATACAGATGAAACTATTCTACCACAGGTATTAATATTGTACAAAGTTTTTAGATAATATAAAGGGAACAGAAATTTAATTTAAACAGTCCAAACATTATGTGTCCTGGCTCCATGATTCTACCAAGATTTTTTGAATTCAGACATTATTTTCATAACATTCTTTTTCTGCTTAAAATTAGTTGCTGAAAAAAAGGTAGTAAATATATATAAAACAATGATAGGGAGGTTTAATGCATCTTTTACTGTATTTTTTATCTGATTTTTCTTAATACAAATCAGAGATCTGAAATTAAAACCTCAGGCTATTTCACTGCTTTACTGAGGAGTATTAATCCTACAGAACAAATTTTACTATTAATATTCAGGATATATGTTATTTAAGTGATTATTTAAAATCATTTTTTCCAAAAAAACATATTTTCAATATATGTACATTGCTCGATGACTCTGATGCCAAAAATTCTATATTTCCATTTCAACAAATCCTGGAACTACTTAGTTAAACACTACATGATATACAAATGTATATGCCTATTTTTCAATAATATCCCCATTTTTTAGATAAACTAAGCACACTAATTTTTAGAATAATACCATGAGCCAAAATTGGTAGGAAATCTACATCCAGCATTATCTGTCTCATATCAACCTCAAGTTTTCTCACAAATAAAATATGTAAACTGTTTAAGGAGCTTGAAATTTCAGTGATATAATATTTGTAATCCTCCCAGATAATTTACATTTAATTTTTTGTGCATCAATTTCTATTTTGTTCTGAAGTAAAATATATCAAACTAAAATTTTTGTTCAGCTCCTTGTCAAATAGAAAGTTCACCTGGAAATTAGGTTCCACAAATAAACCACAGAACGATCATGAACACAAGCAGAGCAGAATTTCTCTTCCAATTCCAATCAATTAATGCCAGCATACCTCTTATATTGAATATTGCTAATAAAAATTCAGTCAACTCTGGGACCAATTCCCAAGGTAAGTTACTTGGCATGATTTCAGTGAACAGAAAGGTCAAGGACCATGTTAATTTTGTAACGAAATTGTCTTCCCCATAGAAACATATAATATTAAAAACCACATTTTGGTATTCTTTCTGATCCTCCAATTTATGACTGGGTAAAGGATAAAGTATTTGTAGAGATATACCTAATTAAATCTATTCCACCAGGAATGGAATAGCACATTTTTCAAAATAACACAATTTTATATTAAAAAGTGTGACACTACCATGAAAATAAACATTGCTTACTGCAAAAAAAAGAGAATACAACAAAACTCAAGTAGGAAAATGAAATGTTGTTAATCTTAAGATGTATTTTCTTCCAATTATTTTCCGCTCTGCATATAGTGATTATTTTCAGGTGCAGCCATGTATTTATATGTTATTTATCACACTGTACTTCCAGCAACATTCTGAATTTTTATTAAATGTTTATAAGAGACTTTTGTAAAGCCCACAATTTCATGTGTTTTGCATTGGCTGATGTAGCATAACTAATTTCTTTCTAGGAATGTAGGAATATGCATCAGCTCATAAATGGACATTTTCAGGGCACTGTAAGGTAAATATGGAGCTTCACCATTCAGTTTTGCAGTGTCACCTATTTCATCTACAGGAGAGACATAGGGTTATATTCAATCACAACAAAGTTTGTGCAAATTTTTCCATTATTTTATTGTACTGTCTTTTGTTATATTCAAAGAATCATGAGAAAAGAAAAAAAGATCAATGCTTAGTTGAGTAATCATTTTAAGATTAATTTCATGGCCAAAGGCTTATTATCTCTCTATATAACCTGGTGAAATATCTTGTAATTCTTATGTTAATGATGATAATTAAATCAGGTTTTATGCAGCTGTGATGATTTGAATCTGTATTTACCCAGAAAAGATAATGTTCTTAAAGCCAATATATTCCTATGGATTTGAATCCATTGGAAGTAGGATTGTTTGATGAGTAGGAGTTTAGCTTAAGTTCAGATGTGTCCCACCTCATTCAGAGTGAGTCTTAATCCTTTTATGAGAGTACTTTATAAAGGGACAAAATGAAAAGAGAAGATACAGAAAATGCTCCAGGAAGCTAAGAGAAAAGGACACACATAAAAGCTCAGGAAGGAAGCCCCTGAATCCAGAAGCTGGAAGCAACAAAACCCAAGAGATAGTGGAAATACCAGCAGACAGCTCTATGTGCCAGGTCATGGGACAGAAGAGTTGAGGATCACCAGAAGCTTGCGTTTGATGTGAGGATATCTTCCTGTTGATGCCTTGATTTGGAGCTTTGCAAGGCTTCTGACCTGTAAACATGTAAGTTAACAATTCCCATTGTAAAAGTCAACCAATTTCTGGCATATTGAGCTTCATCAGCTTTAGCAAAGTGAAACAGATTTTGGTACTAGAAGAGTGGAGGACTGCAACTGCAAATACAAAAAATGATGGAATATCTTTATAAATAGGAAAGGGGGAGATTCTGGAAGAATAGTTAGGCACTCAATAGAAATGCCTAAATTACTTTGAAGAGAGTATTGGTAGAAATATGAACAACAAAGGTACTTCCAAGGAAGCCTGAGACAAAAATGATGAATGCCTCATCACAAATGGAAAGGAAGTTAATCCTTTTTTTAAAGTGCAGAGAATTTGGCAAAATTGAGTCCTGATGACACATGGAAGGCATAGTTTGAGTGTAGCAAGCTTGTATATTTAACTGATGAGATTTCCAAACTAAATGTGAAAAGTGTAGCCTGGCCTTCCTTGAAATTTATAGTAAAATGTGAGAGGAAATAGATAAGCTGAAAACTGAATTCCTGGGCAGAAAATAAAGGAAAAAAATAGAAATAGATAGTTTGGAGAATTCTGAGCTTCTGGAAAATGAGTCCCTAGAAAATAGTGCCCCGTGTGAAGATGTAACTGAACATAGGTCCAGTCGGTCATGTCAGTACAAGTCAGGATTAGAGGTACAATTATCCTGGAAGATTCTGTGAAGGTCTTACTGTCTGATGCATCAGACCCCTGTGTACTGCATGCAGCACCAACGAGCTATTTTTATTTATTTATTTATTTATTTCAAGATCTATAAAAATGGAATTATGGACAGCCTGGTCTAAAATGAAAAGGGACAGATTGATGGAAAAATGACTTCAAAGGCAGAGCCATGGATGCTGAAACCTTAAGCAAAGACATCTCAAACTAAGATAGTGGACCCACTATTGTATATGGAAAGTATGAGTATGTCCCAGAGTTTGCAGAAGGAATGCCTTCTTCCCCATTGTTCCAAAACAGTATTACTACCCCAGGGTCCCAAGACAATTGGGGGATTATGGAGAGCTTGGCCTTCTGCTTATTCAAGAATGGTGCCACAACCTATTTTCAAAAAAGATACAGTATGTTTCCCAGGGATTGGGGAGAGTCTGGCCACCACCCCAATATTCTAGCAGGTTTGAGCCTGCACCTGGATTGTGTCAAATCCAACTGCCACCCAGATGCTTGATGAGTATTAACTTTAGAGTGCTTAAGGATGTTGGAGTACTCAACCCAGTATTTAGAGAGTGCAGCACCCTAGAGTAAGACTGTGGAAATGGTGGGGCTGCCACTCTAACAAGCCCTGAGGACAAAAGTCAATTTCCAGATTATTCTCAGACCTTAAAATCTGGTGACCCTTGTTTTCTTTCCATCTCTTCCTATGGTGATCAGAATTTTTACTGGGTGGCTTTCGCTCCTTTGTATATTGGAATCAGATTACTTGTTCTACATTTCACAGGTTCACAGCCATATGTGAATTTTGTCTTAGGGAAGATCATACCTGTAATTTATCTTGATGAGATTTGGTACTTACTATTGTTACTGAAATGATTTAAGGCTTTTGTGATGATGTGATGGAATCAATGTATTTTGGATATGGAAAAAATCACATCTCTCTTGGTCAAATGCAGATTATAATGGTTTGAAGCTGTATGTTTTCCATAAATGATAATGTTCTTCAAATCCATTCATGTATAAGTTAGATAACTTGGTGAGTAGGATCTTAACTTGAGTTGAAATGTGACCCATCTCATTCAGGGTGAGGGTTAAACCACATAAAGAAATTCTTTATAAGAAGATAAAAGATAGAGAGAAGACACATGAGAAAGCTCCAGAAAAGCCCAAAGATAAGGACACACAAAAGGTCTGAGAGGTAACAGCTGAAGCCCAAAGCTGGAAATAATAAAAACCAGGAGAGAAGGTTGACACTAGTATATGTTGTCATGTACCTGGCTATGTGATAGGAGCTAAAGTAGACTATGGGCAGTCTTCAGGGAGAAAGCATGGCCTTTTGAAACCTTGGTTTGTATATATTCATAGCCTCAGGACTTTATATTGTAAGTTAATAAATCCCCATTGTAAAAAGTGATCCATTTCTAGTATATTGCATCTTGCCACTTTAGCAAACTAAAAAAAAGAGGAGGAAGAAGAGGAAAAGAGGATTGTAAAGTTAAATGCATGAGTTAATTCTACAACTACTCTGAGGTTCTATTACATGTTTAAGGACAATAGTAGAATCACTGATAAATATTTTACTTGTGTAGAGTTAATCTGAAATGAGATATTTGAAGGCACAGAAACTAATAAGGTTTGAAGAGAAATATATAACTCCCATTACTACTTAAGTTGTAGAAACCTTCAAAGAAACTTTCTTCAAACCTGACAATTTAAAAAAGCCAATAATCTTAAAAACCATAGCTCTTCATTACCCCACAAGTAAGATAAGGTTGAAAATATCTAAGAAATCAAATACCAGGGAAGGACAAAGCCTTGAAGAGAGAATATGGGAATAACAGTGGAAGAAAGATGTGGCTACTAAGCAGATTGAGAGAATACAGAATAGTAAATATAATTGGTAAAGCCAAGTATGCAGTACAATGTCAATCGGGAAAAACACTGAGCTCTACAATCAAGGATTTTGCATTCACTCTCAATATCTTCTCTGCAGGTCTCTACTAAATGCTCATGAGAAAAACTGGTTTAGGTTGGGAGAACTTTCCACAAGGTCACTATCCAACCTACACAATACAAAATGTCCTTTTACTGCCTTCTTAATAAATGAGGATTTTATTTATTAATTATAGCTTTATTCTTACTTTGGTCTGCCAAATGATAGAAAAAATATATATTGAGATATGCAGTCATGAATTGTTCCTGCTTTATGACAGCTTCCATTTGCATAGCAAACCTTGGCTTGCTTATACCCTCTAATTACCCAGCCAGAATTCAATCCTACAGTAAGCTCATTTGAAAACCCTTTCACATAGAAATTGCACATTTTAAATGATACATCTTCTTCCTAACTGCAATGAAAAATAAAATCACATTATTCAACCACAAGTCTTTCTTGTTATGAATTACTAAAGAGTATTGACAATTACTAGGCTAAAATATCTATTGGAGGGGATTGACAACATGCATGGATACATGAGGAATTGAATCATGATGGAATCTATAAGGTAGTAACCAATGAAATACTATAAAAGAAAATATAGCAAAGCACACACACACACACACACACACACAACACACAACATAAGAAACAAAATCCTTCAATCAACAGTTTCTTTGGTAGTATCAAGAAAGTTGAGGAAAGAATCAGTGAACTTGAAGATAAGCCTACAGAAATTAACCAAGTAGAAAAAAAAAAGAAGAAAAACTAATGTGGAAAAATATCCAAAAGCAGTAGGACAATATCATACAATATATTATAAATGCTGTTAAAATAGTACAATAAGAATATAAAGGTATCACTTAAGAAGAAATATTTAAGGTGATACAGGCCAAAACTTTTTCGAAAATAAGTACAGACACCAAAATTAGTGTCCATGAATATTGAAGGACACTGTCATGGTTAGGTCCATGTGTCAACTTGGCCAAGTGGTGATACCTGTTTATCTGATTTGGCAAGTGCTGGCCTGTCTGTTGCGACCAGGACATTTCATAGAATTAAATCATGATCATGTCAGCTATATCCACAGCTGATTCCATTTGTAATCATCCAAAGGGGAGTGTATTCTGCAATGAGTGATGCTTAATCTTATCATTGGAAGCCTTTTAAGGAGGATTCAGAAAAGACAGGCTCTATTCCTTCTTTGGCTGGCGAGCCTCTCCTGTGGAGTTCGTCCAGACCCTCCATTGGAATCATCAGCTTCACAGCCTGCCCTGTGGATTTTGGATGCTGTGTTCCCATGGTCATGTGAGACACTTTTATAAATTTAATATTTGTGAGTGTTCCCTGTTGATTCTGTTTCTCTAGAGAACTGTAACTAGTACATCTTGGTATCAGGAGTGGTTCTCAAGAAACAGAATCTTAAAAATGGGTTTTTGTGAATGGTTTTCTACTCTGACTGGACTCAAAGGCACTAAGGACTTTGATTCCCATAATCAGAATGACACTCCCAATCCATGGAGTGAGTTGGCAAAAGAGATAGTCAAAATATCACCATTTGATTCTCCTATTGCTTCACTTGTACAAAACTAGGCTCTGGAGGAAAATATTTTTGACACCTTTACAGAGTTGTGTGGAAATAAGAGGTAGGGATGTTGGCTGGTTGTTAGATACACTGGGTACATTAAGGAGTGAACGGGATGGGCTTAAGACTTCAAATGAGAAGCTTAAGCACCATCTGACAGATGTAGAAGTTTGTATGAGTATCCTGAAGGGAAATCTTATTTCCTGTGGCTGTAGACTTGGGATCTATGAAAATGAGACTTAGAATCTTATTGATATAGTCACAACTTTACAACATGAACTGAAATCTCAACTTTGCATGGTGTCTGCCGTTAAAGTGAGGGCATTGATTGGAAAGGAGTGGGACCCTGAAAAATGGGATGGTGACATATGGATTGATAAATAATCGAGGGTGAGGTTGAATCCATACGTCATGCTGAGTCTTCTCTAGATATCCCTGTAGTAGTTTGCCCTGAGGACATAACTGCCCCACATCCAGCCTGCCTTGAGGAGTTGGCCACCCAACCTCCTCCTGAAGGGATTAACCCTAGCATAATTAATCCTGTCTACCAGATGAAACTGCAAATGAAGGCCCTGAAGCAAATGGCTTGGAAAATATTTCTAATTTTTTTCATGACCCACCCCCACCAACCCTCATTTCTTCCAGACCTATAACTAGACTAAAGTCCCATCAGGCCCCTAAAGGTGAGGTACAAAATATCACAGATGAGAAGGTACATTATACTCCAAAAGAACTGTGTGAGTTTTCCAATTTATATAGACAAAAATCAGGGGAATATGTGTGGGAATGAATTTTAAGGGTGTGGGATAATGGTGGGAGGAATATAAGGCTGGATCAGGCTGAATTTATTGATATGGGTCCACTAAGCAGAGATTCTGCAGTCAATGTTATAGCTCGAGGGGTTAGAAAAGGTATTAACAGTTTGTTTGGATGGTTGGTTGAAACATGGATCAAAAGGTGGCCAACATTACCTGAAGTTGAAATGGCAGAACTGCCCTGATATAATGTAGATGAGGGGATCCAGAGGCTTAGAGAGACTGGAATGCTAGAGTGGATTTATCATGCAAAGCCTGCTCTTACACCCCAGGAATGTCCGAAGGATGCTCCTTTTACCAGAGCAATGAGAAATTAATTTATGAGACTAGCACCATCATCCCTGAAGAGCTCTGTGGTTTCACTTCTCTGTAAGTCAGATATTACTGTAGGAATGGCTGTCACTGAACTTGAATCCTTAAACACAATGAGGATTATGGGATCCTGAGTTGACAAAAGCCAGGTGGCAGGACTCAATTGCCAAAGACAGGGTAGATATGGCTATTATAATGTACAGCAAACTCAAAGCAGGCATCAAAATTATATGACTCTCAGAGATTTGTGGCATTGGCTAGTAAATCATGGGGTACCTAAAAATACAATAGAAGGGCAGTATACTAAACACTTGTTCGAGCTGTGTAAACAAAAGAGTTCTAGACCAAGTGAACAGAAGTCTAATCTGAATTGCAAAAACACAGAATCACATCCCCTTAATCAATTTCTAGGCTTGAAACAGTTTACAGACCCAGAACCCCTTGAATGAAGGGGAGGCTAGGTCCCTTTGGGGGAGAACGCTGTAAAATTTATACTGTTAATCTTCCTCCAAGCCTTCCCCAAGGAGACCGATGGACTTTTACCAGGGTAACTGTGCATTGGGGAAAAGGAAATGATCAGATATTTTGGAGATTATTAGACACTGGTTCAGAAATGACATTAATTCCAGGGGACCAAAACATCACTCTAGTCCACCACTCAGAATGGGGGCTTATGAAGGCAAGGTGTTCAATGGAGTTTTAGCTCAGATCCATCTCACAGTAGGTCCAATGGGCCCCAGGGCCCATTCTGTAGTTAGTTCCCCAGTTCCAGAATGTATAATTTGTATAGACGTACTGAGCAACTCGCGGAATCTCCACATTGGCTCTCTAACTTGTGCAGTAAGGGCTATTATGGTGGGAAAGGCCAAGTGGAAGCCACTAGAACTTCCCTGCCAAGCAAAATAGTAAATCAGAAGCAATATTGGATTTCTGGAGGGATTACAGAGATTACTGCCACTCTTAAGGACTTGAAGAATATACAGGTGGCGATTCCCACCACATCCCCATTCAACTCTCCTCTTTGGCCTGTGCAGAAAACAGATGGGTCTTGGAGGATGACAGTGAATTATCATAAGCCCAACCAGGTGGTAACTCCAATTGCAGCTGCTATTCCAGATATGGTATCATTGCTTGAGCAAATCAATACATCCCCTGGTACCTGGTATGCAGCTATTGATCTGGCAAATGCTTTTTTCTCAATAGCTATTAGTAAGGACCACCAGAAACAGTTTGCTTTCAGCTGTCAAGGTCAGCAATATACTTTCATTGTCCTACCTCAGGGGTATATTAACTCTCCAGCCCTATGTCATAATCTGGTCCACAGGGAACTTGATCATTTCTCCCTCCCACAAGACATCACACTGGTCCATTATATTGATGATATCATGTTGATTGGACCTAGTTAGCAAGAAGTAGCATGTAGGAGACAAGGGTTAAAGCAAGACCTGCAGGATTTGTTGGAAGCAGCTGGCCTCAGGATGGCGGCAGTAAACTGAAAATTGTTATGTAGAGCAGTCTGGGAGGAAGAGAATGTTTATTCCAAATGGCTATGTTAAGTATGAAGGAAGAGAGCACTGAAAAATAAGCTGTCTGTTCTTTCAAGAAATGCATGCATGTCTTTTGTCACCCTGCAGTATTTAAGCAGGATCTGGATAAGAATAAAGTTGTCTGTTGTTTGTTAAAGTTAAGCTTCAGACCCCCTGAACCCGTCTGTCTCTTTCTTTCTTTCTTTCTTTCTTTCTTTCTTTCTTTCTTTCTTTCTTTCTTTCTTTCTTTCTTTCTTTCTTTCTTTCTTTCTTTCTTTCTTTCTTTCT